>JAZHYW010060951.1:0-21422 GCA_037355805.1 Ixodes ricinus
CAGGGACTCAAACCGAAAAATAAAGGTTTCGGTTACGGTTACGGTTACCGCTTCCTGTTGATAACGGTTTCGTTTCGGTTTTTTACGGTTTCAATTTTTACGGTTTCGGTTACCGGTTACGCGTTCCTAAAAACCGGTTTATTTCGGTTTTTCCAATAATGTGTTTAATTGGAATGCTAGACAGCCGTTTTATTATAAACGGTTTAAAGAAGTCCCACATATCCAACAACGTGAAATTTAAGCAGCTTAGAAACGTCTTAATACTTCTAATTGGTCAAAAGTTGCACACGTTTCTAGCTCCAACTCTTGTTCCCTACATCTACTTACATTCTATTGTATGATACCCGAGCATACGTGTTACTTCCGCTACTTGGGGATCATCGCATTCTATATAAAAAAATTGAAAAAAAAATTCCTACTTTGTTGTTGGGCAGCATTTGTAGATAACCCTAAGAAAGTTCCCACAGAGTTCTGGAAGAGCCATTCGCACCTTCTCGTCGCTATAGTTTATTTCAACCTAATACATGCAGACGAGTCTTCGCTTGCACTGACGGAAGGAGCAGAACTATAGCCATCCTCTAGTAAAATACTGCTAAGTGCAATAGAGTAATACAATTGAGAGCTGGGCTAGTTGGTGAAAGTGTTACATAATATAAATGCAATAGCCCAAAAGAAGGAAGACAAAGGAGCTGAACGAACAACACAGAAACAACACAGAAAGCTGCAAAAATATGTCATGCGTTGTTCGTTCCTTTCCCTAGTCTTCGTTGTTGTGCCTTGAAACACCTACGTCATGTTTGCTATTTCCAAGCAATTGCCTATGGTTATCGAAGCGCACGTCTCTCGCTGGCTGATTCTGTGACGCTAGAAAAATGGTGCATTTATATATAAGAAAAACTAAAAAAACGTGTGGACGCAAAAAATTAAAATAAAGTGCGGACGTACCTTATTTATATTGTATATATATATATATATATATATATATATATATATATATATATATATATATTTTATATTCGAAAATATGCAGATGAATGAACAGTACTTCATCGAATGAATCAGTGTTTTACGAAACCGCCGAAAGCCAAAATAAATGGCGGAGCCAAGATTTGAACTCTGGGCCTCTCAATGTCCTGTCGGGTGTGCATATTATATTATATTATATTATATTATATTATATTATATTATATTATACAGGCCCCGTGCTACCTGGCATTTTGAATTCCTCTTTATGGCTCTGGATTTTTCTTTCTTTGTCCACCTGTTTAACACAGTTTCGGAGCAAATTCCTCTTTCACCCAACTGACTTCCCTTTCTTCTGCGTGTTTGGTCAACTTTGCCGCACTGCCCACCGCTCCACCTTCCACGCTACCCAACAGCGCATAGGCAGATCCCTCCGGAGTCGGTTTTGGATTACTTATAGGGGGCTATGTACAGGCAATCATAGCCCCTCTGCCGAGCCTAATATACCTCTGGGAAGGACTCGCCGCGTTCTGGTGCGCGTGCATTGGCGAGAAAGGGACTCTTCAACAAGCGGGCAACACAGCTTTGGCTCTAGCGCTGCACCGCGGCCATGGACGAGCTTTGCCTTGGGCTATTGCCAGTGCCGTTTCTCTTCTTTTTCTTAATAAAGATATCTCAATAAAATGGGTACCGTCGGTCATGAGCCCCGCCGACCTGCGGTTGTTGGCTTGACACTCGATGGCAAGCCGGCGGGCCATTGAGTCCTCACGCTCTCAGCGCGAGACATCATTTTCCTCTCTTGCAGAGGGCGGCGGACGAATCGAGGAAACGTCCGAACAGTTTCCTGAGCTTTTCAATAAATGTTAATAAATAAATAAATAAAGATAAATGACACAGGGAATAGCCCAAGGCAGCTCGTCCATGGCCGCAGCGCAGCGCGAGAGCGAAAGCTCTGTTCTCCGTGTGCAGAAGTGCGCCTTTCTATACTCTGTTTCACCTTATGATGTACCGCAGAAAAGGCCACAAGCGCGAGCTCCTTGCTCTGGTGCAGATCTCGGCGGCACAAGCTTTCGTGACTTAAGAGCAGCTGCCAACGCTATGAGCTCGCGCTTCTAGCCTCCGCTGCGGTAAAACATAAGGTGAAACGGAGTAGGCAATACACGCGCACCACAACACGGCGAGTCCTTCCCGAAGGCACATTCGTCTCGGCAGAGAGGCGATTATTGCCTGCTCACAGTCCCTAACATCTACGCCGTAACCGAATCCGGAGGCATCTGCTCCTGCGCAGTTGGGTAGTGGGGAAAAAGGGGAGCGGTCGGCAGTGCGGCAAAGTCGGCCAAACACGCACAAGAAAGGGAAGCCAGTTGAGTGAAAGAGCAATTTGGTCTGAAACTTTGTCAGACGAGGGACGAAGAAGAAAAAGCCCAGAGTTATAGAGAGAAAAGTAAAATGCCAAGTAGCCCGCCGCCCCCTAGAGCGCCTCCAGCGAGCGGAGGACGCTAGGAATGGCTCAGAGCCGTTCTGGCGTGTGCGAAATGGTGTCATCGGCTGTGTCGAGCCTGAACCCAAGAAAACTCATGCGTCGCGTGTGCTCTGCTCGTGTCGCTTAGGTTTAAGCGAAATCCCGACCACAGCAAGTCCTCCACAAGGAGGCGCACCGTAGACGCCAACCTATCTGGGTCGGGAAGGGCGCACAAAGAGTTGTCTATGTGAGACCAAGCCATGAGTCCACGCGCGCGCATTTCCCTGGCAATGGTTGTTGCCAAGAGCTGCCTGTAAAACGGCGCCGGGTGTATCACGAAGGTCATTCGGAAAAAATGGCGGTAACGGCGGCCTACTCTAAATGTGGACAGGTTACGGGAGGAGGGATGAAGCGCGATATGGTAAAAGACCTCGGCAATGTCGAGCTTCACCATATACGCTTGAGGCGGGAGGAGGTTTACTTTGATGGCCTGGGGTAGCGGAGTCAGGCGGAACTGAGGTGTCTGGAGGTAAGGAGTAAGTGCGGCGCAGTCCAAAACAAAGCGGGACTCGGTGGCTGACTTGGATACGAGGAAGCCTGGGTTGAAGTACAGACCACGTGCGTTCGATGATGCCGCCAACATGTTGGGTATGGCGGCATCGATCATGGGGACCTGGTCAGGGAGAAGTGGGCGGGCCGTAAAGCAAGAAGCCTTCATGCAGCAAATGGAAAGTGCGCCGAAGTCGGGCGGCCCGTGAAAACTATGCGTCAATAAACATTGCCCAGTCGACTTGAGGTGCCTACTGGGTCGGGTGGACTGGCGGCGGAGGTCCCATCGCTTTCGACTTGTAGGCAGTGCTACCCAGGTCCGAATCGGAGGCTTCGACGTCGCTTTGTTTGTTTGTAGCGTGCTCCTTGTGTTGGTGTGGTTTTTCTCCTCGCCATCGTACGTGCCGAAGGAGTCGTCATCGGCGTGGGGCGCGATGACACTGTCGGTCCTGCTGAGCCACGCCAGGATTCGCTCTGCGGCGGTGGCCGTCGAGTCCGGATCCAATGGGTCGTTTACCTCGGTCCGTCATCAAGCACGGGCAAGAAAAAGCAGAGACGCCAGCTTCGCAAAATGCATGGGCGAGAACGTCCTCGACCGGAGAAACGTCCAGGAGCAGACGACCGTGCCGTCGATTACGGCACTGGTGGGTTTTGAAGACCCAGGGTAGCTGCCGGACTCACAGTTAGGGGGGGGGGGCTCTTGAACTTGGTGCCTGGGCGGTAGCTGGTGTTCGCGGAACCACGAGACGTCTGGCGTCCGCGTCGAGGCTGGTTGGGTAGTTGGTCGGGAAGCTCTCTGAAAACCTCGGACTCGAGCCTGTACGTCTGGGATACTATAGCCGTCCTCTAGTTCCCTCTGGCGACGACGTGGAAAAGTTCCAGTCTATCGAAAATGAGGTGCTGGTGTTCGGTGAGCATGGTATCCCAGTAGAACCGATACGGGTGGAGATGACGGATCTCGTGGACATCCCTCGTGGATACACTTCTGGTGTTCTGGGCGAGGTCGCGCAGAATGTCGTAGGCCTGACAGACCCTCGCTTCTGGAATGGGCGGTGGGGCTTCAGTGGAGGTAGTCGGATCGCGTTGGTGACTCTCGTAGAAATGATTTCCGTAGAAGCCATGCCTCCGGCGGAAGCATGGAAAGGGCCCTGGCGATGCTAGAAGCGATCTCTTGGCGCGTCTTTAGATGTTTGAGCTCACCGTGCTGACGTTCGAATAGCTCGCGCTAAGAGTTCTGCGACAGGGACTGTTGAGACTGCTGGCCGTGTGGGGCGAGACCGACCTTGGCATCAACGATGGAAGCGGGGCAGCTCCCAAGGTTGAGGCGAAGGAGGCAGAAATGGCATCCCCTGTCTGTTAGACGAGGGCGGCTCCGTCATCGGCGGCCAAGTGCGTTGGCGCGTTCGACGACGAGGCATCCTTCTCCTTGGCTTGTTCTCTTGTCATGCTGAGATGCGTGGCAGTGCCGGTGGCTGCCACTGGGTTCGGAAGAGGGTCTCGGCAGGAAACGAAAAAACTCGGAAACCCTTCGTATGTTCCCTCGTTCCTTCCGTCGCTCCCAGTTATATATATTTATACAAAGCGCCAATGTCGAACTTCTGACATTTTTTTTCTTTCTGTGTTGTTTCGATATCGTCGCTCGCGACACATTTCAGACTAAATGAATACCAGGTTTTTTTTTGCGCCAGCTCTGCATGATGGTCAACTTACCTCGTTTATTCAAACTGGCTACTGCATGTCAGGAACATCGGTGGTTTTGATAGAACTGGGTTTGATGGACATCTGATAATTCTAACTTATTAGTTAATACCCTGAACGCAACACGTAGTGAATACATGTAGCGATGTAGGAGTGTGGCAGGTTTAGAAACAAAGACTTGTTTTTATTATAAGCTCGACCACTGAGTCCAACTAAGTATTCTTAATCCTGAAGTTAGATTGAACGGAAATATATTACCAGATGCACCACTCGCCGAGAGTATCTCTGTCAAATGGCCACAGCATTTAAAGATCTCTCCTTCAGGTCATACTTGAGAAAAACTAATATTTTTATATTTCGGTTAATATCGGTTAAAACCGGTTACCGGTGAATAATTTTCGGTTACGGTTACGGTTACGGTTTTTGTAAATTTTAAATAACGGTTTCGTTCCGGTTACGGTTACTGAAAAATTTCGTTCCTAAACGGTTTTCGGTTTCGGTTACGGTTACGGTTTGAGTCCTGGTTTTTATACGTATATGTTAAAACTAAATTCTGCTAGTGAAGTGCAGACTGACCGTATGAGCATGAGGCATCCCAGGATACTTCAGTTGAGTGAACGTATCTCACTGGAGTGAACGCTCGATTCTTAGATTCGTAGGTGAGCTTTTCTCCGTATCCGTCAAAAGGCCGGTGAGATTTTCTCCGCATCGGACAGTTTTGCGATGAGCTTTTCTCCGGTGAGGTTTTCTCTGCCGCCTGAAAAGTTAGCGCAACTCTGATCTCAGAGCACAATGTTCCCTGGTAGGTTTGGAGCTTTCACCACCATCGGAATATAGACCAACAAGTGGCTCTGACGTCTGCTCGCTGAGGTGGCGCTGCTGTCGGCGCAGGGCATACCGTGCTGACACCCAGACCAGGTGCAGTGCCCGCTCCTGGTCTGGCCAAACTTGTTTGGGAACAGCGCGCTGGCCTATCGACAATGAAATTGGCAGGCTCGTTTATATCGGGGGTCTTCAGCTAGGTGCTACAAGCAATTGGTTTTTCGATGGTGTCGCCACTTTTTACGTTTGAACAAATCTATCATTATCGTTCCCCCTAACCGCAACTACAACGTGTGAATCGCAGTTCGTCTTTCGCCTTCGTCCAACAGAAAATACCGAGTCGCGGTCGGTACCTTGATTGAAGGGATCGGTCAGCCATACGAACTCCATGTGTCGGGATGCTTCCCAGCGTCTCTTCACGTCCCGTGATATTCTGCCGATCATGAGTCCGTCGAAGCCCATCTGTAGAAACCAACGACGAGTCCTTTATACTCAAAACTTTAACGTCGATATATTTTTATTGTATCAAACGCTTGAAAAGCACGTGACATCCCGGCCACGAGATAAAACAATATATTTAGCATTTTGTTAAATTACCCGAGACTAGAACGAGAAAACTGGGAAACTTCCAACCGTGGAAGAGAAAGAAAAAGGTGACAGGGGGACGAAGACTCAAAAGTAGCTGAAACCTTATGGAGTAAGCCTCTCTTATATACATCCTACCCCCAAGGTCGCCACCAATTGCGCACAAAAGGTCAATCCTTTGACTCAGCGCAAACCTAATCCCCGCCGCGAACCCAGAACACCTCGGCACTGCTACTTGTCCCTTCTTCTCTGAACAAAGACAGTTTGTACCGTCTGAAATGCACCCCTCTCCCCCCATAGATGTTTAAAGAGACAACTACGACGGTTGTCTCTGTAAGCATCATCTCTGGTCGAGCTTCACTACTAGAGCGATCCAGGCAACCGCAGTCTATCCGTCCATTTACAAACCTACTCTGTCATTACAGGTATGTTGCATTTGAATACAGTCGATCATGTCTCGTTAATATGGACCACGTTAAGATGAACCACGTTTATATGGATATATGGATACAACTCACATTATGGACGATTTGTTTTTGGGGGAACGGAGGCATCCATATTAACAAGACATCACTGTACCGTAATATAGCATGTTGTGTAGTACCTGGATCACTCTAGCACTGTTTCGCTATGGCACGGCGAAAGGCAACGAGTGCGCGATGGAGAACAGGCGTTCGAAAGAGACGCCGTACCATTTTCTACTTGTCCGTGACTCTACTCTGTTCATACCTAAGCTGAGACTGTAGCCAAAGCAACAAGCGCGAGCTAGGACGCGCTCCTGGCTTTACGACATGCATCTTTAGCGCGAGTCCTGCGGAAGAACGCTTCAAAGCATTGATTTCGAGCGCTCGCGCTTGTAGCATTGGCTGCAGTTTCAACTCAAGGGTGAATGGAGTATTGTAAAAAGCACGGGCGCGAGAGCGCAACTTTGCGAATGCGTTATTTAGAGGAGCGCTCGCTCACGGTGAGCACTTCCGATCGCCACTCACTCTCGTTCTGCACGTTCGCTGGTTCTGGCGACAACGTGCGATTTAGAGGGCCTAGCACCTCGTGTTGCTTTTCGAGCGCTCGCGTGACGAAAGGTTCGAGTGGTGGATGCACTATACTCTGTTTCACCTTATGATGTACCGCAGGGAAGGCTACAAGCGCGAGCTCCTTGCTCTGGGGCACATCTTGGCGGCACAAGCTCTCGTGACTTAAGAGCGGCTGCCAACGCTGTGAGCTCGCGCTTCTAGCCTTCGCTGCGGTACAACATAAGGTGAAACGGTATAGCATCTTATCTTGTGATAAAGATTTTCATCGAACGCCGTTTCATCAAATAAGTAGACATTTAATAATAGGCCGTTTCATCTAATTTCGCTTCACCGAAGTTAGGAGCGTTACGGGGCTTTTTATTTGTTTAAATCTCGTCTCGCTACCACCCTTTCCACTTTTTCACCAAACTTTTGGACACTGAATAATAGGTATAGCAAAACTCGATTGGGTATGTGACATGCTATTTCCAGGTATGAGAAGCAGCTGTTCTCCACCACACATTTTTCCCCTCTTTATCCTCATATGTGTTTACGCATTAAAGGAACTTCCTGAAAGCGGATATTCGCTGCGCTTTGTTGCTTTGTATTTATCTGTTTACTTGTGTTTTTACTATATGCTGCGAGGATAGCTTTCTTTGTAAGAGCACTGCTGAAAAGCCGGGAGGTCCATGGATTGGTTTGATTATGAAAGTGCACGAAGATGAGAAACATTTTTTTGTTTCATATGACATACCGACAACTCATTGCTTCAAAGACGGCTTCGTGCTTGAAGCAGAATTCTTATCTTCAAGGACGAGGATACACTCTTGGATTTGGAAGGACAAAGCTTCGTCACAGTACCCGATAATCGCAGGTTTAAAAGAATGTGAAGTCGGTGTACTCCTTTTTATTAGCCACATTAGCAGCACAAATCGTCAGTTACTATGAAAAAATAGAAACTGAAGAATTGAAGGAGAAAATAAAGTTTCTGACTATGAGCTTCACAGCTGAAGTAGGAAAGGAAGTTGACAAATCATAATGATGATTATAACATTGCTATGTCCTTCCGGATTTACAACTATTTCCTATGTCAACACTCCCTACAGCTGAACTTGTCGGTGTTCGATGAAACGTCTTTGGTGAAACAGCATTCAATGGAATAGCGTTCGATGAAACGGTGTTCGATTAAACGATGCTCGGTGAAATGGCATTCCAGAAAATGTTTAGACCCAGTGATAAACGGACATGATGTTGCTGCTTGGAGATATCTCTGAGCGCGACAATATTCGGGCGTTTCGTGTGACAACCCGAAAGTTGCGTATTCTATCCTTTCCAGCTAGGCGTCACTTTTCGCTTTCCCATCCGATCCGGTTCTCCGTAAAAAGTGGGTGATCGCGATAAAACGTGAAAGAAAGCACATCACCATCACGAATCATACAAAGCTTCGCCCAGGTCACTTCCAACAGAGTGACTACCTTCCCAACGTCGCTGCTATAGCCACCATTAATTGAAACAAGCTGTGCCCAGCGTGTTCGCGGTCAACGTCGCGAACGAGCCTCTGAGGATAAAACCTCGTGAACGACGACACGAAGGTGGTACAAAATATTTCCATTGCGGATGACGACGTGACGAGCGAAGCACTCATCAAGCTGGTCAGCAAAGACGCAGTAGGCGAAACAGCAGGTCAAGAGGAGGTAAGAGGCGCAGTCTCCAATATCAACAGAAACGCCATGGAATCTTGACCTGTCTTGTAACCTACGATACAGACAGCACAGTCAATGAAGAGGCTACTAACGGCCCAGTCGCCAACAACGCTAGTGATGAGTGTGCACCCCATGACCGCTGCACGTGTCCTAAATTATTTCACGCACGTGCATCGGCTCCCAAATCTCCAACAACAGACCGAGTCGCTGGCAAAGCTGGTCCAAGATCTGGAGCCTGACCTCTAAAGGAACAAGGAACAACTAAGAGGAGCTGAAGATGCCTTGTCTAAGGCCCATTCAGAGTTTCGCAGTGCCCTGGCTAAATTCAAAAGGTTTGATGATCGAGAAAAAGAGCGCAAGAAACACAGCAGTCTCTCCTCAAAAATCAGAGAGGACGTGAGCTTGCATTGGCACGATGCGGTGCTCTAGAGGCAAGGGCAAGCTGTAAATTTTCTCTTGAGTGCTTTAAAGACAATCCAGCCGATGTCATGTTTTGTACTGACCTGTTGAGCTACGATCACTTCATGAGCCTTTCGCAGTTTCCGGCTCCAGGGAAAAATGAAGAAAACATAAAAGTCTGGTCGACAACATATAGTTCAAAGACCACAAGCTGAGATCTTAATACATTCAACGAGATAGGGTCGATCAGAGCATATCAGTAGAAAATGGAGTAAAGGAAACAGAGAGGAAATAGTGGGAAGAGAGAATGCAGGGGAAATCAGCTTTAACAATATACAGGGCACAAAAACAAGAAATAAAGAAGGAACAGTCGCATAATAATTCATTGGGAGCTCATTACTGTAGAAGGGTATGCACATGCCAGTTGGTGATCCATGTTTTTGAGGGTAAAGCGCTAAAAACAATGGACAAGTAAAAGAAACGAACAACACAGAGCGTTACTTGCAACTGAAGTTTACTCTCGGAAAACACAGATATATATACACCGATGAAATCACGACATGTACTACAGAAATGCGACATCACCCAATCAGTGCTTGTCTGTCCGCTATCTACTTTACGAAAGATTTTAAAAACGCCACCTCAGAGTAAACAGGGCTACCGATGGAGCGCTGACAAACGTTCCTTCAACGCACTCAGTTATGAAAAACGATTCGGATATCTCCCTTGTCATTTTGTTTCTGGTTTCGGGCCAAGATAATGGTGTTGTTCGTTTCTTTTACTTGTCCGTTGTTTTTAGCGCTTTTACCTCAAAACAAAGCTCATTACTGTTTGAATCTAGAACGGGGGTGCTAAGAACGAAAACATATAGGGCTAAATTCCAGGAAATTGACTTTCTATGCAACATATGCAACTGCGAAAGGGAAACTATAGATCATATAATTTTAAGGTGCACGGGGCTTCGTCCCACCCTCTTGGGGTGGATGACTACGGATTTGGAGGGGCACTGGGATTTGCAGACATGGATGGACGAATGGATGGGGAAAGAATTGCGGTAACTAAGAGGAGACTGGAAGATTGGTGGAAAAGATCTAGGAGGGGTAAAAATACATATAAAATAAGCAATGAAAACACTTTAAAAAGGGGAAGGGGGTTCTGTTAAAACAAAATTTATACAAATTATGGAAAAAACGAAGGGATGACGAGATGTTAGGTTAGGTGGCGCAAGCTGCCGCCCGTTACAAAGGGTATAGCCATTACGTACCATCCATCCCTCCATCCAGTGCTGGTAGGCATCCAATCTTGTCGTCAAGAGAGCAGCTATTTTGGATTGACTGCCTTCGTCTCGGTATTTTCGTCAGGCACGTGAGGCATGGTAAGAGGGTAAGTGGAAAGGAGGGGCAGAGCTTTGGGGAAGGACGCGGGAAAAGGAAGGAGTGGAGGAAGGGTTGTATTGCCGGGGAAACCGAAATTCCGGGTCGAAGAGTGTGTTACGGCATTAGCGACTGCAGTTTTGTTTAAAAATGCAGGTCATGTGAAGCCTCAAATGCTTTGGATGTGTTACGAAAACGATGTACTATAGTTTGAGACGTCGAACCCATTGACCCCTGTTTCACCAAAATCGATGAAGCGGCGCGACGAGGTGACATCCCGATTGCGGTGACAAAGCCAGGATCGCGCACGAAAGGTGCCGGTGCGGCGCTTTTGAGTGCGCGGTGATTCCACTCCTATGCCAAACGCGAGAGTTGGCCACCGAGTGCTCGCCTGTGCGAAGAGCGCGGCCTGGCTCCTCGTGTGGCCGAAGGGGTCTGCCTGCCAGGCGGAGCTGGGCCTTCCGCACTCGCCGAAGGTGTCGTTCAGGAAGCGCAGGCCCAAGGTCATCTGGTCCACGATGGCCGTGTAGTGCGTCACCGCCTCGTCGTTCTGCGTCCAGCCGCCGCCCACGAACTGGAGCCGCCCTGCGCATGGGGATCGGCACAAGAGTGAACATTTGTGACCAAGTTGTCGCGCTCACACGTACGAAAAATCGAGCAGTCCTGTGTTAATACCGCAGTCCAGTCGCAGCGAAAGCTGCGACACGTCACGGCGAAGTCGTTTGGCATCAGTAGAGAGTTTTAGGAACCGTTTTGCACATCCGATACCGTACGATGGGCTCTCCGGTACGAACTGCGCATATGCGAGATCTTTTGTGGTAGCGCATGCGCAGTTCGTACCGGAGGGCCCATCGTACTGTATCGGATGTGCAAAAAGGGTTCCCAAAACTCTAAGGAAAGTAGGAACGGTCTCCGTCAGTGTCGCGTTCACGCACCGTGGAGCCTCGAGGCGGAAGATCTTGGCTTCGTTCTCACGAGCACGCACCTCGACTGTTCTACCTGCGACGAACGGCGAGGCGCTTCCGCGTCGCCGCCAGCGCATCCTCGCAAGTGTGACGAAAGCACGGGGCGACGCCAAGACTCACACCTCTGCCGCTTTGCGCCGTCACACTCGTCAGACTTCGGCGCGTCGGTCCGCTTCGGGCGGCTTAGGGGTCCACTAACGATGTCGTGATGCGCAGGCCCGTGGCCCGTCCTCTATAGGCGGTACAAATCTTCTGAACGCGGGACGCCGCCATCTTGATTCGCGGAACATCCGGTATGCGGGAAAACATCGTTTTGCTCTAGCCAGTCCAGTGGGAGAGTTCACGTTTGTAATCGCGAGTCGCGACTATCAATTTTTGGTTTGACTTTTGTCTATTCTTTGCTTGTTCCATGGTTGTACAATACCTTCCTTTCTTTCATCCCGCATACCGGATTCGCCAACTATGTGGCAGTGGACGAAGGTGAACGAAAAATGTCTGTTGACCCCATAAGTGTGACGTTCAGCTCCAAACAAACAGGTGCTAGGGACGTTGCTATAGATCAAATGCATGGGGCAGGCTTTCGCTGAGAAAGAACCATACATTCTAAAATCTAGACGTGGGTTTAAACATACTGACAAGTACTCGATATAGGAAGCCCAGAATTTTACACGTGCCACGACAGGAGTTTGCTGAGAATCGGCTGTTTCCTAAAATTATTTATGCGGCGAAAACTTCCGGTCCTCGAGACTGTCTCGAGATGCCTGCTGCAGACGACGTAACGCATGACGAACGCACACGGAATGACTAAAGTATGCGGTCGGCCACATTTTGAATTCCTTGCATAATTATAACAATTGTGATCTTGTATTCATTTGGTAACACGGTAGGTCGGAGAAAACTCATCAGGTTTATGAGAAACGAACTGTATTTGCGTGTGATACTGAATACTGTCTGACGAAATTGATCACACGTATGGACATGCACTAAAATACAGCGAGAGAAGCATTTGTTCTGTTTAGAACATGATATGAATGCAGCGTCAGTCCCTCGTTTTGATTTTGCAGTTGGCGTGCATTCTTATTTAGGGAGCAATACTTTGCTTTAACATAAGATTCGAGACCCCAAACTTCGTTTTTCAGCGCTCACATATGAGTGTGTGCTCGTACCTGCTTGAACAATATCCTGCATATCCTTCACTTTATCAAGACGACAAATGGCGAAGGAGCTGAGATAACCACATATATATATATATATATATATATATATATATATATATATATATATATATATATATATATATATATATATATTGTTGTCGCTTGATCAAACAAATGTGCACTGAAGTGACTTCTGTTCAGTCAGAACTTTTTGAAACGAGGGCTGGCCTGCACTTCGACGTTGATACACTTCACGTCGTCGCGTACGTGATTCGGCTTTAAAGTGTTTTCACCTTCACCAATGCAGGCGAGTCCGGCGGCACGTTCGCGCTCTTGCGGAATTCCAGCGTCGAACAAAGCAATGCACGGGCACTCGTCGCTTCCGAAATCCCGCAGAATGTTGAACCCGAGCATTGAAGTTCCGTCGCTTGTCACGAACTTAATTTAACGCAATCGCGTACTTCCTCAGAAGGAACCAGTGAACCCGCAAAGCCATCGTGTTGTCTGCTACCAAGGCAAAACCGGCTATGAAACTATATTATGGGCTTTTATCATCGTTTAATGTGTACTGAGACCAGGGGCGGACTTACCAATAGGCAGAGTGGGCAGCTGCCAAGGGCGGCAGAATTTGGGGGCGGCCAATATGTGGCCGCCTCAAAATTAACTGGATCTTTTTTTTAGTCTAGCTCTGAATTTAGCTTATTTTCGAAATTCTAGCTCCAAATCTAGCTACTTCTGAAAATATTACCTTTCAACTCAGCTACGCCCCCCCCCCCCCCCCCCGAACCCCTCCGCCGATTCTCCCGCCCGCGCTCACCAACCTCATGCGTAGCGGGGGCGAGGGGCACCGACAAATGCTGCGTAGGGATTCAAAAGCCTGGGTCCGCCTCTGACTGAGACCATAGAAAAACTGGAGGGTGAGTGTGAGTGGAAGCACCGTGCTGCGTCTGCGCCGCCGAGCAACGAGACGACGACGATCTTTGCAGCCCGGCTTCGATGAGCTTTTGAAGCTTTTCCTGAACATTCTAGTCCCTCAAGCCAAGACTCCCTGTTTTCCGAAACTGTCTGCCTTTTGTTTTTTTATTTCCGCGGAGGGAACATTTCCAGCTTTTCGCTGTATTTGTGCCGCGAGCGTCGCGATGTTTCGGGGTTGATTTCAGTTCGTTCTCTTTCTGGCCAGCTGCCGTGAATGTTCGCATTGGTGTGCTTTATGCTGAAGGCTTGTTAGCGTTCTGTTGGTCTTTTCATATGGTCGACGTGGGCGCCTTTTTATCACCTAATACTTTTTTTAACTTGTGAGTTTTATTGCCAATGTTTTCCTTCGCACTGAGCATGGACCCGCGATGCCTTGCCACCGGTCTAAATCCAGAATTTATTTTCTTTATAAGTAATTTGATGTTCTTCAAACGGAGCTATAATTTTATTTTTATTAATTGTCTCCCACTCCGTGACAGTATTACTTGCCGCCGATGGTCGCCTGTGGGTCTAAGTACTCTGGACTCAGCATACCTCGCCGCCGACGGTTCCCTGCGAACGACGTATAGCTGGACTACGTATGCATGACTCGGTCTCGACGGTCGGCTGCGGACGAAGTATACTAACTACGTGTAACTTGCCTCCGATGGTGTCGCTTGCGAACTATGCTGGACAAAAGTAGGGACAAAGTATGCTGGACAAAGTGTCACTCGCCACGGACAGTCGCGTGCTACTGCAGGCGACAGTCGGCGGCAAGTCATATTATGGTTAGTTGCTTGCGCTCTTGTTCATTTCCTAATTCTGGTGAAAATAAAGAAGAAAAAGAAAAAACTACGAACAAAAATGTCTGACTGCGGATCCTGTTGTGACCGTAGGCATGCGACTATCGCCAGGTAGAAAGAACACAACCCACCCCGGTTGACAGCTCGCCAAAAAGTGCCTTAAATCAACGACCGGAAGAAACTCCCGTTTCCGGTAGCACAGCAGTACAACACATGGCGCCATCTATTGCCAGGTGTCCTCACTACATCTCCCCTTCCCAGCTCGAGGGAACTTTACCTCGTGCTTTCACAAGTTCAGTCATTGAGGAGGCTTGACTCATGCCGCCCCGAACGTGTGACGCGTATAACCGGTGGGAGATAGAGTGCCTTCATACACACGCGCGCTTTTGCTTGAGTGGTGACATCTCTGCCATTTTTACGCCCAATCGTTTTTTTATGCATTTTGAAGTACGCGCAATCTGGTGTCAATCAGCTCGAGCGCATGGCTTTTGGCTAATGCAGAGACGCCATTTTAGCGCCCAAAGTCACGCACCGAGTGCGCGAGAGCGTCACGCGCTGAATATTCAGTGCAACAATGGATGTCTTCACCCTGAGACAGACAGACATGTAGAGCACCTCTAGTGGGAGACTCCGCCGTGTAGAACTGGGCACCACCGCTGAGTCGCCTGTTGGTCTTTCGGCAACAGAAACTGGCCCGTCTAAAGTTACAGGCTGGGTGCAAACAAAGTCGCTTCGCTGGATGGGAGCACTGGGTGTAAACGGCACCAAGTGGGTCGAGAGGGGCATGGAAGAGCGGCAGCCGCGCAGACGCGCCAAATCATGTTCTGCTCTCTTGTGCCAGATTTTCTCGGGGAACGGCACGTGCCTCCCTCCTTTTCGGCGTAAAGCGTCAGCGAGTTCGTCAAATCTCATGGATCACTCATCGCAGACAAGTCAACGCCGTCCAGCGTCTCAGTATCATCTACGCACCATCTCGGCTTCATCGGGCCCATCCGCACAGACATCAAGTTTCCAGCGGCCTTGGAGGCTTGGTGCTGTCGACCTGTTTCACCAGTGGGCATGAAAGAGCGGCAGCCATGCAGACACGCCAAATCATGTTCTGCTTTCTTGTGCAGATTTTCTCGGGGAACGGCACGTGCCTCCTTCCTTTTCGGCGTGGCGCGTGAGCGAGTTCGTCCAAATCTCATGGATCACTCATCGCAGACAAGTCAACGCCGTCCAGCGTCTTCGGTATTTGGCCACGCCTACGTTACGTCACCATCTTCGGCTTCATCGATCCCATCCGCACCAGACATCAAGTTTCCAGCGGCCTTTGAAGCAAGTGCTGTCGACCTGTTTCCACCAGTGGGCATGAAGAGAGCGGCAGCCATGCAGACACGCCAAATCATGTTCTGCTTTTCTTGTGCAGATTTTCTCGGGGAACGGCACGTGCCTCCTTCCTTTTCGGCGTGGCGCGTCAGCGAGTTCGTCAAATCTCATGGATCACTCATCGCAGACAAGTCAACGCCGTCCAGCGTCTTCAGTATTTGGCCACGCCTACGTTACGTCACCATCTTCGGCTTCATCGATCCCATCCGCACAGACATCACAGTTTCCAGCGGCCTTTGAAGCAAGTGCTGTCGACCTGTTTTCACCAGTGGGCAAGGAAAGAGCGGCAGCCATGCAGACACGCCAAATCATGTTCTGCTTTCTTGTGCAGATTTTCTCGGGGAACGGCACGTGCCTCCTCTTCCTTTTCGGCGTGGCGCGTCAGCGAGTTCGTCAAATCTCATGGATCACTCATCGCAGACAAGTCAACGCCGCCGTCCAGCGTCTTCGGTGTTACGGCCACGCCTACGTTACGTCACCATTCTCCGGCTTCATCGATCCCATCCGCACAGACATCAAGTTTCCAGCGGCGCTTTGAAGCAAGTGCTGTCGACCTGTTTCACCAGTGGGCATGAAAGAGCGGCAGCCATGCAGACGACGCCAAACCATGTTCTGCTTTCTTTGCGCAGATTTTCTGGCGGGACTTCTGCAGCGCCTGATGAGCCTGCCATGGATCACTCATTCGAGACAGTGTCGCGCTGCCAGCTGCCCGTTAGTTTGGCCACGCCTGCCATGTCTCACTTCGGCTTTCATCGATCCCATCCGGGCACAGCCATCAAGCTCTGCGGCCTGAGCGTTGCCAGCAGTGCCTCAGCAGTTACGAGCACGCACCATGCGCTGCTCTCTGCGCATCTTCGGGAATACGCCTCCCGGTGCAGCGCTCATGCCCAGTCACCATGGCATGCAGACGTCAACGTCGTCCAGCGGCTCAGCCTACATGCCTGTACACGTGCTCGTCAGGATTCACTATCAAGCTCTCCAGATGGCCTGCTGGGCATGCAACATCTGTTTCACGCGGAGCGAGCCATGCAGACGCGCCAAACGGCGTTCTGCTTTCTTGCGCAGATTTTCTGGGAACGCGCACGTGCCTCCTCCTTTCGGGCGTGGCGCGTGAGCGAGTTCGTCAAATCTCATGGGATCACTCATCGCAGACAAAGTCAACGCCGTCCAGCGTCTTCAGTAGTTGGCCAGCGCCTACGTTACGTCACCATCTTCGGCTTCATCGATCCCATCGGCACAGACATCAAGTTTCCAGCGGCCTTTGAAGCAAGTGCTGCCGACCTGTTTCACGCAGTGGGCATGATAGAGCGGCAGCCATGCAGACGCGCTAAACCATGTTCTTGTCTTGTGCAGATTTTCTCGGGGAACGGCGCGTGTCTCTCTCCTTTCCGGCGTGGTGCGTCAGCGAGTTCGTCAAATCTCATGGATCACTCATCGCAGACAAGTCAACGTCGTCCAGCGTCTTCAGTAGTTGGCCACACCTACGTTACGTCACCATCTTCGGCTTCATCGATCCCATCGGCACAGACATCAAGTTTCAGCGGCCTTTAAAGCAAGTGCTGTCGACCTGTTTCACCAGTGGGCATGAAAGAGCGGCAGCCATGCAGACGCGCCAAATCATGTTCTGCTTTCTTGTGCAGATTTTCTCGGGGAACGGCACGCGCTCCCTCCTTTTCGGCGTGGCGCGTCAGCGAGTTCGTCAAATCTCATGGATCACTCATCGCAGACAAGTCAACGTTGTCCAGCGTCTTCAGTAGTTGGCTCACGCCTACGTTACGTCACTCATCTTCGGCTTCATCGATCCCATCGGCATAGAACATCAAGTTTCCAGAGGCCTTTAAAGCAAGTGCTGTCGACCTGTTTCACCAGTGGGCATGAAAGAGCGGCAGCCATGCAGACGCGCCAAATCATGTTCTGCTTTCTTGTGCAGATTTTCTCGGGGAACGGCACGTGCCTCCCTCCTTTTCGGCGTGGCGCGTCAGCGAGTTCGTCAAATCTCATGGATCACTCATCGCAGACAAGTCAACGTCGTCCAGCGTCTTCAGTAGTTGGCCACGCCTACGTTACGTCACCATCTTCGGCTTCATCGATCCCATCGGCACAGACATCAAGTTTCCAGTGGCCTTTAAAGCAAGTGCTGTCGACCTGTTTCACCAGTGGGCATGAAAGAGCGGCAGCCATGCAGACGCGCCAAATCATGTTCTGCTTTCTTGTGCAGA
This sequence comes from Ixodes ricinus, assembly GCA_037355805.1. NCBI lineage: Eukaryota > Metazoa > Arthropoda > Arachnida > Ixodida > Ixodidae > Ixodes > Ixodes ricinus. The sequence continues at coordinate 18,034 of JAZHYW010060951.1, forward strand.
TTTTCTGGGGGAACGGCACGTGCCTCCCTCCTTTTCGGCGTGGCGCGTCAGCGAGTTCGTCAAATCTCATGGATCACTCATCGCAGACAAGTCAACGTCGTCCAGCGTCTTCAGTAGTTGGCCACACCTACGTTACGTCACCATCTTCGGCTTCATCGATCCCATCGGCACAGACATCAAGTTTCCAGCGGCCTTTAAAGCAAGTGCTGTCGACCTGTTTCACCAGTGGGCATGAAAGAGCGGCAGCCATGCAGACGCGCCAAATCATGTTCTGCTTTCTTGTGCAGATTTTCTGGGGGAACGGCACGTGCCTCCTCCTTTTCGGCGTGGCGCGTCAGCGAGTTCGTCAAATCTCATGGATCACTCATCGCAGACAAGTCAACGTCGTCCAGCGTCTTCAGTAGTTGGCCACGCCTACGTTACGTCACCATCTTCGGCTTCATCGATCCCATCGGCACAGACATCAAGTTTCCAGCGGCCTTTAAAGCAAGTGCTGTCGACCTGTTTCACCAGTGGGCATGAAAGAGCGGCAGCCATGCAGACGCGCCAAATCATGTTCTGCTTTCTTGTGCAGATTTTCTGGGGGAACGGCACGTGCCTCCCTCCTTTTCGGCGTGGCGCGTCAGCGAGTTCGTCAAATCTCATGGATCACTCATCGCAGACAAGTCAACGTCGTCCAGCGTCTTCAGTAGTTGGCCACACCTACGTTACGTCACCATCTTCGGCTTCATCGATCCCATCGGCACAGACATCAAGTTTCCAGCGGCCTTTAAAGCAAGTGCTGTCGACCTGTTTCACCAGTGGGCATGAAAGAGCGGCAGCCATGCAGACGCGCCAAATCATGTTCTGCTTTCTTGTGCAGATTTTCTGGGGAACGGCACGTGCCTCCCTCCTTTTCGGCGTGGCGCGTCAGCGAGTTCGTCAAATCTCATGGATCACTCATCGCAGACAAGTCAACGTCGTCCAGCGTCTTCAGTAGTTGGCCACGCCTACGTTACGTCACCATCTTCGGCTTCATCGATCCCATCGGCACAGACATCAAGTTTCCAGCGGCCTTTAAAGCAAGCTGCTGTCGACCTGTTTCACCAGTGGGCATGAAAGAGCGGCAGCCATGCAGACGCGCCAAATCATGTTCTGCTTTCTTGTGCAGATTTTCTGGGGAACGGCACGTGCCTCCCTCCTTTTCGGCGTGGCGCGTCAGCGAGTTCGTCAAATCTCATGGATCACTCATCGCAGACAAGTCAACGTCGTCCAGCGTCTTCAGTAGTTGGCCACGCCTACGTTACGTCACCATCTTCGGCTTCATCGATCCCATCGGCACAGACATCAAGTTTCCAGCGGCCTTTAAAGCAAGTGCTGTCGACCTGTTTCACCAGTGGGCATGAAAGAGCGGCAGCCATGCAGACGCGCCAAATCATGTTCTGCTTTCTTGTGCAGATTTTCTGGGGGAACGGCACGTGCCTCCTCCTTTTCGGCGTGGCGCGTCAGCGAGTTCGTCAAATCTCATGGATCACTCATCGCAGACAAGTCAACGTCGTCCAGCGTCTTCAGTAGTTGGCCACGCCTACGTTACGTCACCATCTTCGGCTTCATCGATCCCATCGGCACAGACATCAAGTTTCCAGCGGCCTTTAAAGCAAGTGCTGTCGACCTGTTTCACCAGTGGGCATGAAAGAGCGGCAGCCATGCAGACGCGCCAAATCATGTTCTGCTTTCTTGTGCAGATTTTCTGGGGGAACGGCACGTGCCTCCTCCTTTTCGGCGTGGCGCGTCAGCGAGTTCGTCAAATCTCATGGATCACTCATCGCAGACAAAGTCAACGTCGTCCAGCGTCTTCAGTAGTTGGCCACGCCAACGTTACGTCACCATCTTCGGCTTCATCGATCCCATCGGCACAGACATCAAGTTTCCAGCGGCCTTAAAGCAACTGCTGTCGACCTGTTTCACCAGTGGGCATGAAAGAGCGGCAGCCATGCGAGACGCGCCAAATCATGTTCTGCTTTCTTGTGCAGACCTTTTCTGGGGGAACGGCGCGTGCCTCCCTCCTTTCGGCGTGGCGCGTCAGCGAGTTCGTCAAATCTCATGGATCACTCATCGCAGACAAGTCAACGTCGTCCAGCGTCTTCAGTAGTTGGCCACGCCTACGTTACGTCACCATCTTCGGCTTCATCGATCCCATCGGCACAGACCATCAAGTTTCCAGCGGCCTTTAAAGCAAGTGCTGTCGACCTGTTTCACCAGTGGGCATGAAAGAGCGGCAGCCATGTAGACGCGCCAAATCATGTTCTGCTTTCTGTGCAGATTTTCTGGGGGAACGGCACGTGCCTCCCTCCTTTCGGCGTGGCGCGTCAGCGAGTTCGTCAAATCTCATGGATCACTCATCGCAGACAAGTCAACGTCGTCCAGCGTATCCAGTAGTTGGCCACACCAACGTTACGTCACCATCTTCGGCTTCATCGATCCCATCGGCACAGACATCAAGTTTGCAGCGGCCTTTAAAGCAGGTGCTGTCGACCTGTTTCACCAGTGGGCATGAAAGAGCGGCAGCCATGCAGACGCGCCAAATCATGTTCTGCTTTCTTGTGCAGATTTTCTGGGGGAACGGCACGTGCCTCCCTCCTTTTCGGCGTGGCGCGTCAGCGAGTTCGTCAAATCTCATGGATCACTCATCGCAGACAAGTCAACGTCGTCCAGCGTCTTCAGTAGTTGGCCACACCTACGTTACGTCACCATCTTCGGCTTCATCGATCCCATCGGCACGGACATCAGGTTTCCAGCGGCCTTTAAAGCAAGTGCTGTCGACCTGTTTCACCAGTGGGCATGAAAGAGCGGCAGCCATGCAGACGCGCCAAATCATGTTCTGCTTTCTTGTGCAGATTTTCTGGGGAACGGCGTGCCTCCCTCCTTTTCGGCGTGGCGCGTCAGCGAGTTCGTCAAATCTCATGGATCACTCATCGCAGACAAGTCAACGTCGTCCAGCGTCTTCAGTAGTTGGCCACACCTACGTTACGTCACCATCTTCGGCTTCATCGATCCCATCGGCACAGACATCAAGTTTCCAGCGGCCTTTAAAGCAAGTGCTGTCGACCTGTTTCACCAGTGGGCATGAAAGAGCGGCAGCCATGCAGACGCGCCAAATCATGTTCTGCTTTCTTGTGCAGATTTTCTGGAGAACGGCACGTGCCTCCCTCCTTTTCGGCGTGGCGCGTCAGCGAGTTCGTCAAATCTCATGGATCACTCATCGCAGACAAGTCAACGTCGTCCAGCGTCTTCAGTAGTTGGCCACGCCTACGTTACGTCACCATCTTCGGCTTCATCGATCCCATCGGCACAGACATCAAGTTTCCAGCGGCCTTTAAAGCAAGTGCTGTCGACCTGTTTCACCAGTG
>JAZHYW010060953.1:0-15149 GCA_037355805.1 Ixodes ricinus
TCTACTTATCGATTACTTTAGATTTTTGAAACGACCGATTTTTCTGCCGGTTTAAAGGACAGGTCCTTCGTGTTGTACCTTATTTAGTTGGAACTATAGACTCACCTATCTTCTTAACGCATCCAATTTGCGCAAGCCATCCTCCCCCTCGGAGACTTGGTGAGAGGATTTCCTGGTAGCAAACTTGGACAGGCAAAGGGCGCCATTCGAATGGAGAGGGGGATAGTAACGACTACAAGTAATTTGAAGAGCCGAGCCCCTTAGGCGCCCTTTTCCGTGCTTCGCGGTGTTGGCGTCGGCGTCGCTGTCGGCATCGGCGTAAACGCGCTAAATTGTGGCGGAAAAATTGACGTTACGTGACCTCAACGCCAATTCAAATCCCCGCCAAGTTTGGCGGGCAATCGGATTGGTGTTGAGGTCACGTGACGCCAATTGTCCCGCTAAATATAAGCGAGAGACTGAATTTGTTGATAGGTGACGTGACACCAAGTCATGTGACGTCATTTCCGAATTGGTGCTGAGGTCACGTGGCGTCAGTTTTTTCAGCCAAATTTAGCGGGGAAAACTGTGGGATGAGGAGGAGGAGGAAGGGGGGGTACACAGGGAGGAGGGGGAGGGTACCGAGGAGGAGTAGAGAAAAGGAGGGAGGACTGAGGAGGGTACGGGGGAGGGGCGTACCCTCCCTCCGTACCGTCCCCCCTCTCCTTCTCTCCTCGAGCGCCGCGCTCTAATTTCGCATTACAGGAGATTTGTAAACGTCTTTCATCTTTTTTTATACTCACGATGCCGAATCAGGATATCCTTGTCAGATGGCACGACAAGAGTATCCTGATTCCCATTGTGAGTATAATGACAAGAGTATCCTGACTCGCATTGTGAGCATAAAAAGATGAAAGACGTTTACAAAGTATAGTTTCTAATCAATGTATTCAAATGATTATAAAAACGGTTGAAAAAGTAATTCATTACAAGTAATTTGATTGCCTGCCAATTAATACCGTACGAGCCTGGTTGTGGCTAGACTCCCCGTGCTCTGTTTTCACCCTCAAGAACCGCAGTGAAAATATGGCCGGCTCCTAGGGGAGCATTACTAAGTTCTCACTTGTGTGGAGACGTAAGATGTGTGCAGGTGCATTTTTAGATTAGATATATGTTACCTCATCAAGGCGTATACATTTCAAATGACGAAGACATTCGCTTGGTGGCGCGGCACATTAGCAATGCGCTGAACTTCTTTCTTTTTTCTTCTTAAGGTGAAAGCGAGTATAAATAAGTCGCACTTACGCTATTTTTATTCGAACCATCTCGGCACTCGTGCCGCGAAGACGTCCTCGCCTCGACGCCCTTCCGCCGCTCCGTCCAAACCATCTGCCCTGACAAAACCGCGCGATATCAAGACTTGTCTGGCGCCGCTTATAGTTTTGCCTGACCCGCGCTACGCCTACATTTGATATTCCGCATGGCGGCCAGCTGAGCTCAGCGGTGGCGTGATAAAGCAACCGGACACTCCGGGCGGCTATCTGCACGTTTTGTCCCCCCTGCTCACACGAAGAACAGAGCGCTGCGTTTCAGAGGGATCTCGGTCTCCGAATGCCGGACGGGGAAATCGATCGTCGGGGTTGCCCAATACCACCAAGGAGACAAGGCCCACCCCTTTTCCACCCAAACGTCATCGCCAGTGAACCCACGCAAGACCGCCTAGATTGCGTCAGCGTCGCCGCCAGGCGCGTTTAGCCGCGTCACAGATCGAGCGCGACGCTAACACCCGGCAACACCAAGACAGCCAATGTGCGAGCGCAAGGCTGTCTGCTTACTTTGCAGGGGTTGCGGGTGACGTCAGGAGAGAGGCTGAGCACTGATTGGCTCTAGACTGAAGGATGGTGGGCAGACTTCATAGCCCAGGGTGCCTTGAGGTCTACCACGCTCTCCCTCCCAATCAGAGCCAATCAGAGCTCGGCGTTGTGACGTTCATCACAATCTCCTGCAAGAAGAAGCGGCACGAACTTGCGCACCGCATTGGGCTAGCGTGCTTCTCGTGCATACTCAGGTTTTACGCCCAAAAAGCACGGGGACAAAAAAAGTGAGACGCAACCGAGGCATGTACGCGTTGCCCCCAAAGAAGTAACTAAATACCGTTACTCGATTACTCGCTCGAAAAGTAACCGAATGCGTTGCTGGTTACCGATACTCGAAAGGAACGGGTGATTTCACCGTCAAAAGTAACGATGAGGTGAAATAGGAATGGTCCCTGCGTGATACCGCTGGACCGTGGCGGGTTTTTTTCGGTCGCGCACCAGTCAATTAGTTGTGTTTAGAGATTTGTGTTTGTCCTTTGTCCTCCTTTTTCCCCTTCTCCAGGAATTATCATCATCTTACTTTTCTCGCTACTTTGACAACCAAAGACACAACTGCTTTTGTTTCATGGTTTATTGTTTGCTGTTCAGTCGTCGTTTCAGTTAAGCAGTAGTTGACTCTCCAAGCTTTCATCGGTTGTGTTTCCCCACTTCCTTGTTGTATATCTCCGGCGACGCTGAAGCGTTGTTCTACTGCACGTGCTCGAAGGAACGGCAGTGTAGTGCTTCAGGAAGAGCTGGCGCATCCGGAATTTCCCTCTCCCCTTTGTTCTCTCTGCTTGTAATGTTCGAAGTTGACTATGGGTTTTATGCCTTCTCGTGTTGGCAACCTCGGCGTTTACATTTTGTCTGTACACGATTCTAGGAGGTTCCACCAACGAACCTTATTGCGCTTTCTTGGTGAAGGGCGTTCCCAGCTGTGGAGTTTGACTGACATGCTCAGCGATAAACGTTGGTATACTGTCACGCTGTTTAGTAGACTTTCGGGTTGCCCACCTGCCAGGCACGTAGCCAGGCAGGAGAGGCCCATGGGGCCCCGCCCCCCCCCCCCCCCCCCGAAATCTTTCCATTTTGCTGGGACCTCCTCTCCCCCCTCCCCCTCATAGAGCATTTGTCATGGGCAAGCCCCCCCCCCCCCCCGAAACAAAATCCTGGCTACGTGCCTGCCACCTGCCATTGTCGCAATAGACATATACCCGGGCTAAAATTAAAACGAGGCTGTTTAAACGGAGTTGTACATGTTACTCATAAAAAGTGTCGAAATGCCGCTACTCGTTTCTTTTTTTAAAAAGTAACTAAATACGTTACTCGTAACCAAAAAAAGTAACTAGGTAGACACGACAAGGCATAAGGATAAGAAAGCGCCTTGTCCTGTGCTACCTCTCACTTCTTATACCCGAGTTTTTTTTTTATTTAGTTGTTTTTTTGCTGTCATATTTTAGAATGACGTTAAGACGGAAGCGTCTGCCGCTGTGCGGAGACTCTCGTGGAGTTTCAGCGTGTTTGCCGCTTGGGGCGGGTCAGGGCCCACTAACGATGACGTCATGCGCAGGCCTTTGTCTTCGTGGTGGTATTGGATTGCCCCGTGCCACCAAGAGGCGTAATTCAAGAGCGCTCGCTGCGCGTGCGGATTCATGATAACCGAATCCCTGCTTGTTTACGGCAGCCGGGCCTGCCTCCGGTGCGAACCATCAGACGCTGCGCTGGCGCTTTGTTGTTTGCCTTTCGCCTTCTTTGACCTTGGCGCGCTGTGAAGAGCACGCGGGACGTTGCGTTGGTCGGATTCGAGGGTATCCTTCGCTTTATCGCGCTTTAAAAGGATGATGACTGGAGAACACATCGAAGAGCCTAAGCCAGCTTTCACGTGCACCTGATAGCAGAGCCACGACCCGCTAGTCTGGTCGCTGTACCGCTTGGAATGGCCTCTGATGTAATTACTATCCCTGGCAGAAAAATAAATAAATCTCATAGCGGCCTTGGTGTATGGTATTGAGCCTGGTGGTGCTCACCAGCGGTGACGGTTAGAGAGTAACTGTATATGCTCCGCTTGCTGAGCAAAGTATCGCTACGGTCTCAAATTTTTAACGCCAAGTTTGCTGGAAGCGAACGCCGCTCTTGCAGGAGACGCGACGGGCGCGACGACACGAGGCGGCGATTCACTGCGCATATGTCGGTAGTCCCATCTCCTAAATCTCTCGGAGGCTTGCGCGCACGAGTTTGCTCGTCGTGGTCGTCGTGTTGTCTGCTTGCTCACGGTCACTTCGAAATTGCGCTCAAGTTATAAAAAATTCACGCAATTACACATTACATAAATTTAAGTAGCACGCACAATGTCCGAAGGTTTTAGAAAGCTTCCTGCTGTCATATTTTAGTGCAAGGTCTATATTTTGCGACCGCAAAGCGAAATATACTATGTCCCGCCCCGAAACCCGCCACTTCTCAAGGCGACTTCCCGCAAGCACGAAATTTTAATCTGGCGTATGTTGCCCCCTTTTCCGTCAATAAGGAGTTGGCGGTGAAAGGAAAAGGAATCCGGTAGTCTGGTTCCGGCAGTTAGTTACTCCATTAACTGTAAAGCTGGTGACAGACGAACCAGCAGCGCGCGAGACAGGGGCATCACAAATCTCTCTATGCAAACTTTGAATCACGAAGACGTCACTAAAACCCATCGTTTCCGAACAACTAAACTTCCGGCGTTCTGCTCAAGCACGAGCCAAGTGACGTTTGAAGCGCCACATGTCACATATTGACCTCCCTGTGCATCGCTCAAAGCTCACCTGACGCCACTGCGCCTGGTGCCATAAAAGTAACCCGATTAATGTTGTTAGGGAAAAGACGAACACAACATGTGCCAGCATTGTCGTGCAAAGTTGACAAAAAAATTTTCTTTAAAAAAAAAAACTTTTCAAATGTAGAAAAATAACTCAAGATACGGATTCCGCATGTCCTGTTAAACAAGATCCCTACAAATATTAGTAATATTAATTTTGGTCTGGCAGAAATCTGATCAACTTATATATTAGTAATATTAATTTTGGTTCAGCAGAAATGCACAACACAGAGTCGCCCACACCATGAAGACCCTGCGGCGCCGCATCTGATGTGATGAGATAGTGGACAGATGAAAAGGTGAAAGAGAAATTTGTAGCCTTGAAGTTAATGCAGCCTCAACGGGTGACTTGTCCTCTTAGCTGTAGATAAGATATTTAGCCGTGCGCAGTACGACCGCTAGCATGGGGTCTTGAACGTGCATCGGGCAGTAGTGATATACGACCGCATGCCGGAAACGACGCTCATCCAGATCGAAACGGGTGGGGATTGAGCCCAGGATTTTTGTGTTCTTCAGCACCCATAGCGTTTTCGCTCCACGCGCTCCGAGCGGCGGCGCATTAACACACTCGGCCACCGATTTCCCTGGCTTATTATGTTCGAGTGCCTTCTTCTTGGTGATTGGCAAATGGCTACCCATGGCTAGTCCTTTAATCTCTTTTGAAAGCGTAGCGATAATAAGACGACTCGCCGTGAGCTTCTTGCCGTGAGCGACAAAGGAGAAATGACTAATCCGGACTGGGTAAATTTGAACTGAAACTGTCCTTCACTTTCGCGAAGGGGATGTAAGACAACCGAGATACAATGGTTTATCTTTCTGCTGTCACCTGATCACCAGTCAGTCGCGCCTCCAGCGACGAACCAGGAAGCTCGGGGTAAAACCAGTGTCGTACGTGTTTCTCCAAAACAGGAACGAAAGCTCGTTCCTCGTTTCTTCGGAATCTTGGAACGAGTTCCAGTCACAAGTTCCAGTGGTTCGAAATAAACACGTTCCCGTTAACGTTTTAGAGTCGGAACATGCTGCTAGTTAAAGTTACATTTGGCATATTTTAATGATGATGAAACGAAGCAAATTAAGCGAAAATATTCACATCGAGCTATTTGTCGACTCGCCACGATCGCATTTGTTCAGTCTTGTACGCGGTACTGGAAAAGTAACCGATTACAATCAGAGTTACTTAATTGAAAAATGTAACTGATTAAAGCAATCAATTACTGCGTCACAAAAGTAATTGAAACATTAGCAGAAAGTACTTGATTACTTTGCACGCTACCTTTACATTACTAGATGAGGTCATGTACTTAACAAAGTCGTCTATGCCGCGACGAAACTGGATCGCAATAACCCGTATACAGGAAACTAGACACTCTCGACAGCTCGGCTGTCAAAACGTCGCTGAGCGCGTTGACATTCTAATCCTTTCCGTGTCTTGGTATATATTTTTTTAGCTGTTTAGGGTTCAAAAAGGTGTCCACGTCTGTGCAACGTAGACTACTGACGCACGGCCAGAGACATCTCTTTTTTATGTAAACTCAACTCACTCATTTTAGCTCTTTCGAAAGCATATCATTGATTAGTTCTAATTGATTACAGAAAGAAGTAATTGAATTACAGCGAACGTTACGCAGAAAAAGGTAATTTAATCGTGAAAATTTACAATAAAATGTAATTGATTACAAGTAATCAGTTACTTGTAACTTGTTACGTACAAGTCTGCATTTGTTCCAGTTCTTTGTATTCTACGATCCCTTAGAAACTTTTCCATCCATTGAAGTCGGAGGTTAAAATAGTCGATAATACAAATCCTAAATGCCTATCAAATATGGGTAAAATTGCAGATAAATAAATAAAACAAAAGGAACGCCGTTCCTCATGCCCTTCCCTCGAAAACGTAGAGAGTTCTCGTTCCAGTTACGTTGATGCAAGGTGCAAACGGCGGCGTTCCTCCGTTCCTCCTAAAAGGAACATGTTTCAGGAACATCGTTTCTTAACATACAGTCTCCGTACAACCCTGGGTGAAACTCTGTTGCAATATATGACACCTAGTAAAGCGGCATGCATGCCTTAGAGAAGCGGAAGTCATCGTGGCACAGTGGTCTCCATGACTGCGTGGTCGGTGTCGTTGCTAGCTGCCGGCTGTGAGGATAATAACGAATGAATTAGCAATAATGGGGTCGTACAGAAATATTTTTTATCAGAAATAACGCTAAACATTTTTCAACTTACATAACCCAGAAAGCACGCGCTAGTTTTTCTCTCTGCACAATAGCAGTCACAGAAAAAACTAGATAAGAAAAACTAGCAGCGTTTGCCACCTCAACACGTAGACAACTGCGTTTTGACCTAAAGCCAGACAAAACTTAAGAACAAATTTGTATTCACAAAATAAAATTATCGTAAGTTTTGCAAAGGTTACGATGGAATCCTACGACAGCTCCGGAGGTGTTTTACGCACCTCTATACCATAAAATCAACATGGCCGACAGCGTCGCTCAGTCACTTTGGTCGTGACAACCAACCGACATTTATTTTTTGTGCTCTTAAGGGCCGACGACCAGACCCGAGATTCTGCAAGGCAGAAGATCCTCTTCACCATGGGGGAGGAGGAAACAGGCAACGGTGGACAGGCTAGAAGGGGGAGACGAGGAGGCGAGGGAGAAGTGGAAAGCGCGAACTGGTTGTCGGTCTTTAACGCGCATCTCGACTTCAAGCAGCAAGAAAAAAAAGTACTTGAAGCGGACGACGACGGAGATTAACGATCGATCCACAGACAAACGGAAAAAGCGGCAACGATTCCCAACGACTAAACGACCGCCAAGTAACTCGGCAGAACATAAGCCTAGCAAGACACTCCGACCTGCTCCGACTGTCCCTGGCCAAGACCATCTGCCCACTACCGGCTGGCTTGCTGAATGGAATATGCATGCGTGACCCTTGTAGACCCTTTTCGTGTGAGTAGTTTGATCGCTGAGCTCAATTTTTGATTGAGATGTCAATCTCTTCCCTGTCATCCCCTTGTTTTTTCAGGCAGCTGCAGGGCTGCCAACCCGAGGGAAATTTCCCAGGTTAAGGTAAAATTCCAGGTCCGTAGGGAAATAAGGGGAATCTTGCTTGTTTGAGGGAAATTTTAGGCATCGTATATAGCTGGAATTTATAGGTCATTTATGATTTATCTCTATATGACATCGAATTTCAGCGGTTTTGGCTTCATTTGGGTTATTTCCTCCAGCCGTTAGGTGGTTTGTGATGCGACCATCTGGCATACTGAGGGGTAGTAGGCAATGCATAAAAATAGCAATGAAGAACCAAACTCCTTTATGGTTAGCTTATTTGGACATCAAGGAAGCGTACGAAAATGTGGACCAGCAAAAAATATGAATTCAGCTTGAAAGGAGTATGACTTAGATGCGAATTTTGTTAGGTTTCTTCAGCAGGTGTACACAGACAATATTGTAGTTATAGCGCGGGAAGTGGAAACTACACAGCCTGCAGCAATAAAAAGAGTGCTCAGGCAGGGATGTCCACTGGTACCTCTACTCTTCATGATATATCTCAGTGAAATGGAAAAGAAATCAGACCAGAGCAACTTAGGTTTTGATCTGAGTTATATAGAAGGAGGAGAAATGTAGTACAGGTAATACCAGGACTCATGTATGCAGACGACATAGTACTTATGGCAGATAACCCGGATACGTTACAGGAACTAGCTGGAATATGTGGAGAGGAAGGGGACACCTTGGGCATGACTTTTAGTAGTGACAAGTCTAGAGTAATGGTGTTTAACGACGAAAAAAGTGAACCCTGAGGATACATAACATTGTAATAGACCATGTAGGAAAATGCAAGAAATATGGGAGTCTGGCTCAATGAGGGCGAAAATATCTAGAGGAACATGAAGAGGATATAATTAGAAGGGGAAAAGAAATTCATCTATTATTAAACTCAAGGCACTATGGAACTATAATAGACATGAAGTGGTCAGAGGTTATGCAGTGAAAAGTGAGTGGTACCAAGAGCAGGCACGTGGCCGGGGGGGGGGGGAGAGGCGTGGGGCCCAGTTCTCCCCCTCCCCCCAATATCTTTTCATTTTGCTGGGACGTCCTTCTCTCCCTCCCCCTCATGCAGCATCTTGTCACGGGCGCCCCCACCCCGCTCCCCTAAAATCCTGGCTACGTGCCCCTGAGTACCAGGAGTTTTGGCAATGGGGTGCTGTGCAGGAAATTAGAGGGTTCAATCAGGATTAGAAATTCGACAAAGAAACGTAGAGCAGATTGACACTGGGAGCGCCAGGGAGACACCAAATGAGGGGGTACACAGGGGGATACGGGCTGGTCGTCTTTTGAGACCATGGGGGCCATATTAGTAAAGTTGGAAATTTTAACAAAGGTTGACCGAAATAGGAATGATACATGCGGTGGGCACGGAAGGTATTCCAAGCGTGTTTATATGCATGAAACGTTTATGCGCAATGTAGAAAAACCGAACCCGAAAAGCTCACTATTTGAATACCTACAGACTAGTGATGGGGCTGAGTAGACTTATTCTGTAGAAAAGGGAGTGAAAGAGGTAGAAACAAAAAGAAAGGACATAAGAAAGAAAAATGTGTTTGACAATTCGCTGGGAAGTTCTTTGCTGTTTGAGGCGAGAACGGGAGTTTTGAGGACGAGGACGTATAGGGCTAAATTTCAGGAGACTGACATTATGTGCTGCTTGCATAATGAGAGCGAGACACTAGAGCACTTGGTTTTGAAGTGCACGGGGCTTCGCCCTGCCCTCCCTGAAGGGGTAGCAGAGTTGGCAGGGGCCCTAGGTTTTGCTGGCAAAGATGGAAACGGAAGAGGAAAGGGTTACAGTCACAAAGAGGCGATTAGAGGATTGGTGGAATTTATCTATAGTCGGTTACAAGTTAAGAAGGTAGGAGAAGCTCCTCCCACAAGCGTGGTGCGCCGGTTTCAAATCCCTCCGCAGTCGAAAGAAGAGTTCACTGGAAACGCTCCTTGTTTCGCTTCAATGGATAGATAATGGCCACAGAGTGGTGCCAACTTGTCTCCGACCCCCACTTTTTAAGAAAGCGACCTTTGTATTCATCGGAGAAGGAACCGAGCCCCTGAAAGCAGCCTTTGTATCAATCGGAGGGGGAAGCTAATCCCCGAAAGTCGTCTTTGTTTACATCGGAGGGGAAGACTCTAATCTCCCTCTCGTGGCTTCCACAATGCTAAGTCAAAGTCGAAAGATAAAGCAAATATGTACAGAAAGGCAAGACCCTCTTTCGCGCGTTGGCCGCGACGTCACGGAAACGATGGGACGCTATTGGATGCGGAGGTGGCGGAGGGATATATGATTCCCTTTGAGGGGCATTTGCCACTACCTTCTTGACTTGTAACCTACTATAGTGAAAACTGAATGGATGCATAACTGCGCATGGCACCAGCTGGGGACAGGCGGGACAGCGGAAAATCGGGATTCCTCTTCCAGCACTGGCTCCCGGCTTCCAAAGTCTCAACCCTGTCTCCGAGTGGGTCGGGTGCCGTGGTAACGCCGACAATTTTTGACCAGAGGGAAAATCGGCGACTCCCTCGCCAGGAGAAGTGGCGGGGGTGATGTTTTTAGTTTTTTTCTCTCCGATCCCCCAAAGGTTATCCTGGTGATATCGCACACTGCCTGATGAGTAGTTAGGGGAGAAAAATTGTCTTAGAAGGGCGGGAGGAATCGTATGTTTGTTTTTTAGACTTAGGCTAGGTGGCGCAACTTACCGCCCGTTACAAAGTGCATAGCCATTAACATCCATCATTTCATCCGTCCAGGTGGTGCAAGATACCGCCCGTTATAAAAGGTGCAGCCGTTAGCATCCATCAACTTTTTTCGGCAAAATCAGTTTTCATCGCGATTTTGAGAGCGCCACCCGTGCCATCTCGAAAGAAAAAAGGCTGAGTACAAGAAGAAATACTGCAATGTCTGCAGGTATATACTTACCATGACCAAATATTCGAGGGTATCTCATGTCATCCCTAAGACGACTTGAAGGGGAAAGCCCAAGCGCCGATGTAAACCTGATAACGAACCTCCGAAGAAGCGCGCTCTCCTGAGCGACGCACTTTTGGCGCCGTTTCATTGGTACCTTTCGTTTTGGTACATTTCATGTCGCCGACGTGTTTCGTACTTTTTCGTGTCACCGACGTGTTTGCGCTGAAGGACTTTGAAGGTCGACTGAACGATGAGTCATATAAGGCTTTCGCCTTAATAACATTTTCGTGAAGTGCCATCGTGTCCCATGTGTTCGAGTTTGAGAACTCTCGCTTGTATTTACACGTTTTGTTTTGGACTGACTATTATAAGAATCGCTCATGAAGTTATTAAAGCAGTATCATGTTCTGATGACTTGCATAACATCTCAGCCGAAGATAGGGTTTCATTTGTCAGTTTGAATCTCCCGGTAGCCCTTCCCTCGCCAGATTTTCTTTAGCCACGGTTTTGGCCCGATAAACTAATTTATCACGCAACGTACGCGAGGCGTAAAGGCTATGCGTAGTTGCGTGCAGCGAGTCGTCTACTTCTTGGTAGGGGTTGCGTGACGTCGAGCTACGACGCCGAGCTCTGATTGGCTTTGAGGTTCACAACTAGTGTATCATTTTCAATCAGCCAATAAGAGCTCGGCATTCTGACGTCATCGAAACCCGTGCAGAAGCAGACGAACGCGCGCTAATATATTTCTCATAGTAAACATGGAAGTTATGCAGAAAACAATAAATATTACATAATTATATGGACAAGCGAGGGAAATTTCGTCAGAAATAGGGAAAGTTCAGGCACCGCTAGGGACATTTTGACTTCCCGTTTTGGCAGCCCTGGGAAGCTGTGACGGACGCTCCCGTCGAAAAGGGACTGCCATCGGTTCATATCTTCTTGTTTTGTGCTATATTGCCACGCGCGTCGGCGAGCGAGCGCGCGAGTGGCCGAGTGGTTACCGCGCTTGACTTTCGTGCGGAAGCCCAGGGTTCGGATTGCTGGGAGAATAGACCATTTGCCATATTACCTAACATCAAGGAGAATGCGGGAATGGCGTTCCACGCCCCAGCGCACGCCTTCCCGTACAAAAGTATTCGAAGTAAATAACTCAAAATAAAGCGTCGACGAACGCGCGTGAAAGACGCCATTTGTTTTGAGGTATTTGCTTTAGAAAAGTTGCCTTACTGCTGACGCCAGCACGTGCGGCGCGTGGAACACCAATCCCTGCATTCTCCTTGATGCTTGGGTAATATTGCAATAGAAGTATTCACTGGACGCCATATTTGTGGGTGCTGTTTAGAGCGCATGCTCAGAACGAGCTCACATTAATCTAGCCTGCTGAAGACCGGCAATCTTGATGGTGTGAATGCACGTTGCGAAAGGACTGTGGAGAGCTCCTCATCAGCACGCGCTGAGCATTCGCGCAACAGCTATCGGCCGCCAGTGAATACTCCCTATTATTATTACTAGCGAGGTTCGAGGAACGCCTGTTGATTGTTTGAGGTCCGGAACGTTCTAAACGCCGAACCTTTCTGCGCCGATCGTTCGAGAAGCTCACGCGCGTACATCAAGGGCTCCGCGGGGCGACCTGCAGTCGGTCTCGCTCCAGCGCTCGATCACTGCTGTTTCGCCGACATCGACGCTAACTTTTGTTTTGCTTCGGGCAGCAAGTTCACCCCGATACACGTTTAGTTGACTTCAGTTTTCTTCTCCTAATCACTTGTAATTTGTGACAATATAGAGCTCAAATAAACGCCATGTGGATTACCTTCGCAACAGGTGTGTATGTACACCTTGTGATTAGTATGCCATTCTTTTTCTGACACGACCGTACGGCAACACTGTCGAGCTATAACAGCTCGTAGAGCAGCGCGATGACGGTCCAACCTTTCTCTGCGCAGAGTGTGACGTCAGCATCGAGTTGCGATCGTGAAAGATCGGTCCCGAAGCGCTATCAAGACGCTCAACGATGCGAATCGCGCTTCAATCAAAGGCGTTCGTCCGCTCGAGTGGCCAGAGGTCTTTACGTGGCTTTCTGACACGCCGTAGTTCAAACATATCCTTTGACGTCGCCTAGCTCCTGCACCCTCGAAGCCAGAAAAACGCCGCGCCGATTTGTTCCATGTACGCCGGTTTGCAGAACAGGCTGCACGGGCCGCCTTCTTCGTCTGCTCCTGCAACAACGATCAGTTGTGTTCACCCATAGCGATCGAGTTCAAACAGTCGACCAAGGCGGTTATTCTGGCCTCGGCATTCGTGCCCGTTTAAATCGGGTGGCACCATGTTTCGCTGCAAGGACACGATCCTCAGACGGGCGTTGTCGGAAAGGCTGTCTCTTGTTTGTTATTCGAAATCCATTACTTCGAACCACAACGCTATACCGAGATTCTCCATGTGGTTGTTCATGATGCCAAAGACGCTAATCACCATAGCAACAGCCCACTCACAGGGATTGAGCTGCGAGACACCAAAGTTCTAGTTGTTGCCGTACGACAACGTCGTTTCGTCCTCTACTGAGGCAGCGTTCGTGATTGCGATGTCTACTCTTCTAACGATGTTCGTAACTTCAGAAATTCTTAGCGAAGTTGTAGTGGCCTAAGAAGCTCTTCGTGAATCTGGCCTCTGGTATCGATTATGCGGACAGAAACTGAGGGAGAAAAGATGAGAGAGCGCAGGGACAACTGAGTGCCGAGCGTTCAGTCTCCGCCGGCCTCATAACGCAACTGGGGGAGGGGGAAAAAACACGAGATAAAAACGAGAAACGGGAGGTTAGGTAGAGGACTCCTAGGGCTGCATTTACATGGATGCGACCGTAGTGCATCGAATCGAGATTTGACTACTTTGATTGGTCATGGGTAGAAGAAGTAGGAAGACCGGATGCGTGCAATAGGTCCTTTCTTGAGTCGATGGCCTACGATCGCATTCATGTAAACGTAGCCCTAGATGCTTCGAGAAGACCTCACCAGCTGCAAAAAAAACTTTAAAAAATAAAAAGAACAGTAGAAAAGGTCGATGTGGCGATGCAGGGTTGCGTGCTTGGAGGGGTGAGACTAGAGCTAGCGTCCGTTGCGTTCCCCATAAAACGGAACTCTGGTATATGATGATGTGACCGATATATCAAAATGCTACTGTATTGTTTTTTTTCCAAATAAATACCTTCAAAATAACTTTAAAAAAATTGCTAGTTCTTTTTTTCTACGTGAAACGTTTATAGGCTAAGTTTTCAGATGAAGTGAAGTCTCAAAAGCGTAACCGGTGAGTTTCCCCGCTAAATTTAGCCAGAAAAAATTCTCACATTGTCACGTGGCCTATGCGCAAATCCAGTTTCCCCACTAAATTCAGCGGAAATATTGACGACCCGTAATATGTTCACGTGACCTATACTGAAATTCAGAATCTCCGATAGATTTAGCGAGAAAATGGACGTCACGTGAGCTGAACACAAATTCAGCTTCCCTGCTGAAGTTAGCGTGGAAAATGAGGGCAAACGACTTCATGTCCCGTGACCTTTATACAAAGTCAGTTTCACCGCTAAATTTAGCAGAAAAAATTATGTCACATGACATAATGCCACGTGACCTACACGCAAATTAAGTCTCCCTGCTAGATTTAGCGGAAAAATTGAGGTCACGTGGCCTACATAAAGATTACGTTAAGGCGCTACATTTAGTAGAAAAATTTACACGTGAAAAGTAAAGATAGCACATTTAATTCCACTGACTCTAACACTAACTTTAACACAAACTCTCTCTAACTCTAACTACCTCTAACGCCAATTAACACTAACTCCCATAAACACCTGATTTAGCGCTCGTGGTTTAGTAGCTCTAGCGCTAAACCAAGAACGACTTCACGTAGGAACACAATTACAGAACAATTTGCGACACTTTTTTTTATTGCGAAATAAACGAAACATTGCCGAACGCCTATGTTCTCACAAATATAGCTGTAGCGGCGCGACCCAGATGACAAATCTTCAAAACTAACCGTTATCCTAATGAACAATTATGTGTTTTCCTGAAATTTTGAATGGGAAACTGGCGGCCGACGCGGAGCACTCAGATACATGGCGCTGAATGACTTTAGTTACCAAAATGGGGACGCATTTTCCCATTAAAAGTTAAAAAAAAGAGAAAAAAACAAAAAAAAACTTGTGACTTTTGAATGAGATAACAGTGAGTGCAGAAACTTTGGCATTTTGGTTCGAACCACTAGCGCTACACATTTGGGTATAGAATTCGCGTTCGCCGAAGTGCAGTTTATATTTGAGTGTTCGAAAAACCCATTACGTCTATTGGAGGGACACGCTGTATATCGTTGCGCGGACCGTCTAACAGAAAAGCTGATTGGAAAAATAGAAACGCGATCGCAGGAACCCAAACTCCTTGTCATGGGGACTTGTTGGGCGCCAGAAGCGCACGGAACGGTGCTTAGCTTGAGAGAGCGGCAGCCGCATGTGT
>JAZHYW010060956.1:0-60152 GCA_037355805.1 Ixodes ricinus
GAAAGGTAAATGAGGCAACTTATATTCTCTGGCTGTCTATTTTTTGCCGTCGCCGATAACAAACACGAGACAGGAGGCAAGAAAACAAGGTCACGTTTTAACGAACTATCTTGGTGGCTTCAGCTCCAGAAAAGGGAGGATCAGTGGCTGAGTTTGAGCCACTAAATGAGTTGTACGTATCGCAGTAACGACACTCCAGCCATCTTGCTCCTAAATATTTATGGCTGCTAGTTACCTGAAGCTTCATTTGAGATCGCTGTAAACGCTTTTTCGTATACCCTGAAAAATGTTAAAACTGGTGGTTAAAACAGTCCGTGATCGAGCTAGCTGATATTGCTCCAGTTCCTGACGCCGTATCAGCAGCGTGTCGTACCGAACCGGTTTTCTTCCAGAGCCGTATATTGGGAGAGCTTGGCCAATGGGCGGAGCAAAGGCCGCCACCAGCGCCAAATGCTCCCCCACGGTTAGAGCGGTAAGCTAAAAGAGCGACACAAGCGTCGACCAATCAGCAGACCGCGACGTCACAATATTGGAAACGGCATTTAAAGCGTAAAATAGAAGCGTTCAATCTCGGCGTAAGCGCACGAGCGCCTTGAGACGCGGCTTGAGTTCCGCTCCTGCAGCTCGTGCGCTGGCTTTGGCAGTGCTTTCTTTCCCCAGTCTCAGCTAAGACGCTGTTTCTTGCAAGTCAGCCCTGGTTTGGAGCGCACGTTCGTTTATTCTGCCGTTGAATATGAACGTGACGAAAACCTCACAAGCGCCAAGTTTTCAGTCACCAAGAGTTATGCCTTTCTACTCGAGCGACGCTAAAACGGCTTAAATTAGTCGAGTCGAATATTTAGAGCTCAGGGTCACCACTAGGGGCTGTTTCGAGGCCTGTGGTTGGCCTCGAGATGCTCGCCTATTCAAACCTATATATGGCCAAACTCTCCCTATACACACACGGCTCTGGTTGCTTCTTTCGTCAGTGGCGAAAGAAGCAACTGCGCTGCTATCGACTATACCCTTCAAAGCGGCCGCTTTGGACATGGTCGGCCAGTGCATTCCGGTGCGGTATCAAGTTGGGTTTTGGGACCCCGTTCAATGGACCAATGAGATGTAATACCCTATGTTACACTAGCGCTCTTAACTGTAATTAAGCCAACGACAGTGGACTCAATCGCGATCGGCCGGAATTACATGGCGGCGCCAAATCTCATTGAGCCGCTAACGATCACCGAGTTCAACAAATTGGTTCAACTGAGCTGGCCTACCTCACCTTATGATGTACCGCAGGAAAGGCTACAAGCGCGAGCTCCTTGCTCTGGGGCAGATCTCGGCGGCACAAGCTCTCGTGCATTAAGGGCAGCTGCCAGCGCTATGAGCTCGCGCTTCTAGCCTTCGCTGTGGTACAGCATGAGTTGAACGAAGAGAGAGAGAATGAACTTTAATATTGAGCACAAATTAAGTGTTCAAAACATCCATGGCTTGTAACACCAAGGCCATTTGGTCATCCGGTTCGTCTGATGGGGGTTCGCTCCAATAGACCCTTTCCGAAATTCAGTGCCATCTGGTGGCTCAAATGGCAGTTTAACTTTTGCCGTATTAATTGTGGCAGTGAACATGTAGTCTGCCGTATTTTATCGGGCGCCGTCGCTTTCGCAAGTCAACGGCAAACGACAGTGTGCGCTTCACTGTACATTTCTTTCTCGATCTCTTTCAGTGTGGATAACAACAAAGATGCCATCAGTCACAATGAGGCGTCAACTCACGTAGACGCCTTGATAAAGTTCTACAATTCAAGGGTTTTTGAAGCACCTTGATGCTACTAATAGACTGACTGGGCCTGAGCTGGAAATGAACGCTTACGGAGATCTCGCATTCCCGCTTCGCATCGTGCTAACGTTCCGAATAATACAGGCCTCGAATTATATGCTAAGGAGCATGTTCAACTTCTTCCTTCATTAGTAAACAGAAGGCCGCCATTGACCCTGTAAGTGACTACGTCACACCATGGCGTCTGGGTCCAAACAAACCGTTGCTAGGGTCATTGCTATGGACTAATGCATGGATACTCCACATGAGTCTAGATTTTTGCTAACAAGAAAATAAATAGTTTTTTGTAAGCAACCTAACTTCTTGATCTCTAATTATGAAGATGTTCATGTCGTCTCAGTGTCGTATTGCAACGATGAAAGCCATTTATGAAGTATTGCACTCTGCTTTGCCTTGGTAGCAGACGACAAGATAGATTTGCTGGCTTCTGTTGCAGCGGGCGTCTTCATTGAATTGCGTTAATAAATGAGGGACAAAAACAAGTTCATCGCCATGGCCGTAGAGGCCTCCGCAATGTGCGTTTTTTTCTGTGAAGAACCCAGCTTAGTTCAGAGGGGTGAAAATGCCGTAAAATCAAACCACGTCATGCAGATCAGTTACGACGACGACCTGAAGTGCATTACCGGCGTAGTGCAGGCCAGCATGAGAAACAAATCGTACGCCGTCGAGGTAAGTCGTTTGTTACTATTAATATTGAGGTTGTCAGGTTATTCAAGAATTGCATGTCTATCGCGATTTTGCAGTATTTTGCTTTTTTGTCCTTTGTATACATCAAATTTCGTGGATGTGCTCTTTTTGGTGAAGATCTCCATCGAACCCGCGATGCGGGTACAATCTGTAATGAACTCACCTTATGTTTTTTTATCCAGTTCTTTCGCGCTTTGAGGTCTTGCGGAAATCTGAAGAAATTGCAAGACTCTTTCTCCACGCGATGGTTACAATTCCAGGTACGAAGCACCCTTCCATTGCGTGAGTCCGCAAACAAAATTTGAAATCTCAACCGATCGCCTGAAGTGATGTTCTCACGGGTGCAATGCGATCGTTTAGCAGACGATCATCTAGATCGACGCCCGGACTTTCGATAGACCATATGTTGCGTCGCACCCCACTATGAATTCTTATAAGTGTCTGAAACTCATTATATTTCAAACAAATGCAATATCAAAACATCGTCTTTATTCACACGATTCAAACGACGGTGCCGGCTTTCCGTGGGGCGTGTGGCAGACGGCATACTTCTTGCATTCGTCGCCTGCTGCAGGCATCTTGAGGACCGGAAGTTGCAGTCGTAAATATTTCAGAAACAAGCGATTACCTGCTCACTTCTGTCGAAACATATATGACATTCAAGCTTTCTATATCTGTGGTTTTTAGAAGTTTAAATCCTACTCCTTATTTTTGAACGGTCGGGTTTTCGTAGCGAAACCTAGCCACATGCAGTGGCGTACCAACTTGTTCTTGAGCGGAAAAGCAAACCAGACCCCCCTCCCCACCCCCCCCCCCCCCCCAGGGCCGGGGAGCGGTGCCTTTGGTATCTCTTGGGCGCCGCCGTCCAGTGTTGGCCTGCCCAGTGGCGGCTGTTTCAGTGGGGGGCAAAACACATGTCTTGCCCCCCCCACTCTGTGAACTGGAGGGGGGGGGCAAGCTCCCCTTGCACCCCCCCCCCCGGCTTGGTACGCCCATGGCCACATGTATTTGTCCGTAACAACGACCCTAGCAACGCTTTGTTTAGACCCAATGGCTTCACCCTTACGGAGTCAATTATATACTCTATTTCACCTTATGTTGTACCGCAGGAAAGGCTATAAGCGCAGAGCTCCTTGCCTTGGGGCAGATCTCGGCGGCACAAGCTCTCGTGCAATAAGGGCAACTGCCAACGCTTTGAGCTCGCGCTAGCCTTCGCTGAGGTACAACATAAGGTGAAACTGTAGTGAAACGGAGTACAGTACGGCACATATTCCATTTTTCAGATGATGATAGTGATGAAAGTGGCCAGAGTGAATTTCGGAAAGGGTCTATTGAGCTGAAGATATCGGAATCCGTCGCATCGCCGCCCATGGCCAGCCGCCAGCGAAGCACTTGCTCTTGCAGAAGATTGCGGGAGGTATCTACAAAGAATCATAGCAGCAAATATTGTCGGAAGAGGTATGATTCGGGGCCAGAGCTGCCGCTAGAACAATCACGGCACGTCGCGAAAGCCAAAGATCGGCGAGGGTGGCCATTGTAATGTCGGTGCCGATTCCGTTGTGTCTCTCTTGCTTGAATTCGTGTGAAACGTTCTAATTGTTGTTTCTCTACTCTAAAATCATTTTATGTTTATTTCGTTTTAAGCGTCTATAATGAATAAAAAGTGTGCATATAACTCATTTGCCACGCTATTTAAAAAAAAAAGGATGTAACATCAGTTTTGGTTTTATTTCGGTTTCAACTGTGTCCCTTGACGCGCATCTTATCCGGGGTTGTTAGGCCTATGTACCGTGTAACACCGGACAACTTAGTAGAGCTCAGTGACCGTTTTGAGATGTCAACGATCGTTGGCTTAATAACAGTGGAGAGCGCTAGTGTAATTAGGGTATAAGTCTGCGCATCGACGGTACTATACGCATCAGCGATTTCCAGAAACGTCTGACCAACTCCTACGCCCTGGGTACAGCGCAGCGTACAAGCTAAAACAATGATCCCCACGGTTTTATCGAACGTTCCGGCTCATCTAAGCAGGCGCGTGTCTTTCAGGAGAAGAGCGAAGAAAAGTAAAGAGCAATGAAGCTGCCTGAAGTTTCCATACCTGCAGACGAACCTGGTGTGGACTTTGGATGAGCGGTCACATGCGTCGCCGTGTTGAGAGATCACACGGCGCAGCAAGCATTGAACGCTTCACAAGCATCATGACGCCGAATGAGTGTCTTCTACTCAGTGTTAATTGAACACTCTCGCAGCGAAGGTAAAGTAAACATAGAAAAGGCGGTGTCTTTTACTTGAAACTGTTCCAGCATTTTCTGCTCGGAAGACGATCGGGGTAGCTAATATATTATAACAAACGCAACAATGCAAAGAAAATATAGTGTTTTTTTTGTTGTTAAAGATGTGCGAAGTAAAAACGATAGCTGTAGCACGTCGGCGCCATGCGGCGAAAAGATGGTGCCGTCACGTACCGGAGGACGGATGTGCGAAGTGGTTAATGCACATGGCCGTCGTGGTTGGCGTCGTGGATGCCAGTGACGGCTGCTATACGAGTGTTCGGTGATCAGTAAAGTGAGAGGGCAAGGCGAGACACCGGATGCTCAGTCAAGTAAGGGGAAAACTGACCACCAACATCTTGTTGGTGGTCAGTGTGAGCGCGACGCCGGTCACGAGTTGCGGAAACCAGCCGTTCCCTCCGCACTTGCTCCTGGGACAGAGTACGGTCTTGGCGTGACGGCTCCATTGGAAAAGGTCTGCGGCAGTGATGACGCAAGCGAAGGCGCAGGTTTTCCCGGTGTCGTTGAGAGGTGAAGGGAGGGGGAAAGAGCAGGTTTTCGTAGACCGCGTTTCCCCCTCTGCTAAGCCCTCCGCAAAGAAGAACCCGCTACACTGCGCCTGCGCGCCGATTGCATTGACTGTGTAGTTCAGTTATCATGGCGGGTTGCGGAGAGCGTTGCGGGACGGCGAAAACGATTTATGAAAACTCCCTAATGATGTTCAGCGATGAGCGGAGAGGGGGATGGATGCAGATAAACAATGCGAAGCTCTAAGGAAAAGCCGGGTGTCAAGTGGCGAGTCTTGGCACAGCATATTCTACTTTTCGAGCTGGGTTCAAGAAGTAGAGATGTTATAGTAATATTGAACGCGGTGGAAGTTTCTAAAACCCTCCAACATTATGCGTAGCAACTGGATACTGCCAAAGTGGGATATCGTATAACGCGAGTAATGTTTGAAAACACCTGTTTCGAAGTTATTGTTAGCAGGCGACAGGGGAAAAGCTTTGCTGACACTTCCTCTTCGTCGCGCCATTATAAAACCCTTTCTAAAGTCACGTGACCATTGTTAGAAGGTCGGAATTACTGCACAAGGGCGGAACATCCGATACCGCAGAACGTGCACGTGTGTCATTGCTTACATAGGGTGTAGCCAGATAATCAAACAACATTGAAAGCGCAACCTCACTGCGTTCATCACAGTTTCTATGGGTGTGGTATTGCCTTATAATGCAAACCAGCGCGGAAAGTGTAGAGTGAGACTGCGGTTTTACTACTTTGTGTCCGCCATCATGCAGGGATTCCACAGCTTCCAACAGAGGACAGACTTTCGAAAGGAGTCTACTGGCGGGTCCGTCGGGGCTTTCCTCTCTTCCCTCTTCGCGCCGCGTGGCCAATGGGAACACCCGACATCTAACTCCTCGCTCCACGGAGGGGGGGGGGGGATCAGAAGGGTTTTCTCATCTCCTCGGCGACGACAGACATCTACAAGTGCCGACACCGAAATCCCTGCAACGTGTCACCCGTAAATATAATGCTTTAGAAAGCGTGAGGAATGCGTGTTCTGGCAATGTGAGATTAATCTTAAGCAGGGAGGCGGAAACGCGCATGCATGTGTCTGCTGCATGGACTCCAACGTTTCGTCTTTCTGTCGCCCTCTGTGCCACAGAGTTTGCTGTAAAGCTCGTGATTGCCGGTTTCGAAAGCATCATAGTCACGCGAGCAAACGTCAAGACTGACATACCGCATTTTGCGGGCTATAGTGCGCGGACCATACATTTTTAAAATGTTGAAATTTCTGGCTGGGCGGACTATCTACGCGTGCGGACTATACAGAATGTTTTGTTTTTCAAGATTGTTCGTGTGATGAGACGTCACGGTATTTGTAAATGAGAAACTATGTTAATGATGACTTATGTATAATACAAGCTTCTTTGTGAGGTAAGAAAGCGGACATCTGTCAAGGTGTGCCGTGTATGAAAAATATTTTCCTGTCGACTAAGCACCAGGTGCGGACTATGCATAGCGTGTGGACTATGCACTGGATGCGGACTATCTAAGCAAACCTAAATTGGCCCTTGCGGACTATACACCGGGTGCGGACTATAGTCCGGAAAATACGGTAGTTTCTTCAATGCGCCTTATATTTTCAAACAGTAATTCGGGGAAGTATGGTGCTCAGCGCTAATCCGCATTAAATCACATGCAAGCAAGAGCTGATCCTCCGACGCGCACTCTTCGAAATAACGATGTGATAGCGTGACGCTTGGAAGCTCCCGGCTTCCCTAGATATGATAATGTTCATACGTATATGTTGACTACAATCTACTGCTTTTCAGTCTGAATTATGCGTATACAGATAGGTCTAAACATTGTCTTCCGTTTGCAACCAGTTATGACACTCACTTCTGTAATTCCCCAAGTAACAAATAGATTGATGTTTATAACTGACGTACCGGATTCCATTAAAAAAAAGGGAGAGGGAGAAGGGGAGAGAGGCAGGGGCATGCTCCAACCTGAACTTTGTTTTCCATGTATTCAGGGAGATAATACTGTTATCATAGTCACTGATATAGTCTCTGGCAGCTTCAGAAACACAGGGCGCGGCCAATTATGTTCACGTCTCTTGCTTCGCGACTGGTTCTGTGGTGCTCTTATCTGCTACTACGTTATCTCATTGGCTGATATTAGAGAATTTTAGGGAACCAGAATAAAACACGGTCAATATATCGAACGATCAGTTCCTCGGATCTGGAGAGTCGGACCGATCGTTTTCCATGAAACGGCTTTCAGAGATCCGCGTTTGCAGACGATAGGTGCAGGTCGAGCCTACTGGCAACGGAAATGCGCAATGGCCTCGTAAACTGGGTAAAGAAGGGGCATGTTTTATGGGGGAGGAGTGGTGCTTCGTAATTTCACAGAACTGAAGGAACAATATTTTTCTTTTCAGAAATAGCCTAAAGCCAAATTCATGGAACTATCCACATTTTTATGTCGTTTTGTTGGAATAGTGACTGAATAGTTCGTCTGCTCATTTAGCAGACGATCTTCGCGTCGATCATGACGTTAGAAAGGCTTTATTCAGCGGAAAAAACTAGAGAAAAAGTCACTTTATTTGACTTGGCTACCCTAAGGAGGAGATTGTTGACGGCGAGACTAGGAACCTTCGACCTCGTGTCAATGGATAAAGTGGATGTACCACGCCAACTTCGTTCCACAAAGCCGGCGTAACTCATCTTCGCTCCGCGTTGCAGATCCCGGACACCCTAACCACTAAAGTTTGGGTCATCCAACATGGTTTGAACCCGTGTCGTCGGCCCCTTCATCGAAATGGGAAAGCGACGCTTCAGCCAACTCAGCTCAGCCACATCCCCGCAAACTGAGACAAACGAGCAATATGATTCTAAGAAAGCGTCGGTGTCTTGTTCACGTTTCGTTTTCTTTTCTGTTTTATTTGCCGTGAATTCGACTTGATTCTCTCACCGCCACCTTTGCATTTCTTCCAGGCACTACCAAAAATGGTTTTATTCACGTTTTAAACTTCGTCAAGCCTCAACTCCCACAGGAAACAACCGTTTTATAAACGAATCGAGAGGGTTTTGATGTCAGCCGCTTTGACCACACGATCTCAGCTTACGGTTCGGACACTGAACTACGGTAAGGCAGCAGTGACCTCGCGCATGCGCAGTTCGTACCGGAGGTCCCATCGTACCGTATAAGATGTGCAAAAACGGGTTCCAGAGCTCTATATTACGACGTTCGGTACTCGCGACGCCCTGCGTTTTTGAAGCCGTCAGTGTTTTGGGATTATTATACCTGTGTCCTGTTTACAACGTTACGAAGGGGAGTGATCAGTTTCAAAGCATGCAGTTACTCAAATCGATTAGAAAATTCTGAGTTTAAGTTGTCCCAAATAAATTTATACCAGCTGTCCGACGAGCACGTTAAAGGCCTTTAGAACAAACTCCCCTTATTAAAGAATCGGCAAACGAGCGCACGCCGATTATTTTGACCTGAAAATGTCATTGCGTATATCGAGAACGCAGGCTTTGTGAAGCGTACTATAGTGAATACTAGGTAGTGCAGCACTTGGTGAATAACGCTTTGTACCTTTTATTAACTATTCTGTTGTTTTCGTGCAGGGACATTAATCCAGATATATTTCTATTGAATCCATTTTATACAAATGGTGTGTTAAACAAATAAAGTCGTATTAATCTTTAAGTTCTAAATCGAACACCAACTTTTGTGACAACGAAGTAATAATTGTACTCCTCTACATCAGATATTTCTATTCACAGTAGGCATCTTAAAATACTGTTTTGAATGCATCAGATTCTGAAATCTTTATGTACTATACATGAAGTGTCGAACTAAACACGAACTTAGCACACTACGTAATTTACCATGTAATCATACAAGCAAAGTTTTGAAAGTTATAGAATGCGCTTTGATGAATTAGGTTACCTTAATGTAGGAGTCTCCCTAAGCTTTTAAAATCCAGGTTGTGTTCGTTCCTTGCTGTCATATCATTCCCATGGTTAAAGCTATTTTAACAAACATAGCCTGAGGTACAAAGCAGAAAGTATAGCGGGTTCGAACGAGAAAATGAAACCCTGTTTTTCGGCCTACATAGATAAACTACGCATCACAGGAAGCTGAAACTGTGAGAATGTGACGTTAGCGGTGGTGATAAAATGACAAATTTCGAGAATATGACGCTACCTGGATAACAAGATACAAGACGCAAACAAAATTCCTATATGGGCCCCCCGACGTCCACCTAAGCCTAATATTCATCAAACCAAGAAACGACATTCTGGGCGCCAATGGCGTAGCCAGAAATGTCTTGGGGAAGCTGAGGTCGCTGGGATTTCCATGACTTGGGGTGCCGGAAAGGAAGGGGGGGGGGTGGCATGTGTACAATATAGGGTTGGCTGGATTTTAAAAACGGGGAGGGGTCTGAAAGCCCCCCCCCCTTTCGTTACCTCACTGGTGGGTGCATGTACCCCACGTTTCAGTGAAGAAACTTGTCAGCGAGAAAACTTGCTGATAAGTTACTTTTTCACTGATGTAAATAGGCGTCTGCAATGTCATTTTTTCGTTTGATAAATATTAGACTTAAGTGGAAGTCCACCTATGAAGACATTTTGTTATTCTCTTGTATAATATTATTCAGGTAACGTCATGCACGTTCTCAAACTTCCGCATTCCGTCACCGCCTCTAGCTTTACAGTTTCACGGCCCTTCAGCCTTCTATGACGAGCAATTTATTTTTGCGGGTCGAAAAGCCGGCTTTCATTTTCTCGATCGGACCCAGGAGTTCCAGGTGGTTCCAGCGGTCCTTCGTGCCACCAGTTGGCTCTTCCTTCAAATGCGAGAGTTCAAACATAGCCAAACACTTCACGAGGCGCCGGCCACTTCAAGTCTGTAGTGCTGATGTTGACAGGTCGCTAGTCCGCAAGGCCTCAAGATAAACTATATGCAGCACACACGCGAGAGCAAGGCGCTCATTCAAAGCCCAGCCCTTATGGTGGTAAGAATTATATTCAAGGACCTCTGGCACCAGAGACCGGCTGGCTTTGCTGCTTGCAAGGTGTATACAACCGTGCTTGACGACTTGCATCGCACGCTTTCTTGAACCATAGTTTTATGTCAATGTAACATAACAGTCCACACGCCTGTGTACGTGCTCACACGCATAGCTCTCAGACGAACGTTTTCAAGTGTCTGCTACGAGCTGCGAGACTGTTTCGGTGAGCTCTGTTTTTCAGACTGCTTGTCGGCAACCTTTGCCTATCAGCGGGGTAACGGATGTTTTGCCTCCGGACAATGTTGCGTACCCCACACAAGGTTACCGAAAGGTCGTTTTCAAAACGTACCACACGGACGATTATTTGGTTGTTGTTTTCGGTCCCCGACAAGCGGACATCGCCGTTATGTCCACGATGCGCCTAGCTGAATTTGTTTTGTTTGACTAAGCTATCTGATAGCACATTAGATCACGTGGGTCCGGGAGTTCGTGATTACCACTTATCTATTCCGCATTCCACGTATTTTGTATAGGTACATTCGTAATGTACCGCTGTTTTGTCGTCACTTAGGTCGCAGCGCTAGGGAAGGACGTAACAAATTTAGCCCAGTTGACAGACGCAAAAGAAAAATATATTTAAAATAAAATATGATATTGTCCAAATACACGCAGCCCGCCGATTTATGAGATCCAGTACAAGATATTCAGAACGTCGCATGATATAAAATAATTATGAATTACGCCATTGTCATGAGCGTAAAAGACCTACTAGACAACGCCGCGTGCTAAGCGAAAAACGGCATTCAAACATAAATCTTGACTATTAATGTATCACTAGTGTCTCTACTTGATGATAGTCATATTCGCAAGCGCACTAGAGTACAACTGTTTCGATAAACGTGTGATGGCTTGCGGCGACCACTAAAAACCTGTGGTAGCCGTGGACTCGCGACAAGAAAACCCGACGTTAGTGCTTTCGTAAAAAACAGAAAAAGTAGGCCACTTTTTCTAGAAGATGAGAAAGACAAAGGAAAGAGGTCAAGTATCTGCCAACTTATCACATGTTTCCTCTTCCCTTTCCCACTCGCTCGCGCTGTGACAAGTGGAGGTGCTCGAGACGATCACCGACACAAGCCACATTTTCGTACCTGAGTGACAGGACGCTGAGAGTTGTGGCGGGAACCGGAAACATCTGCCGAGATACTTGTCCCAGCCTGGTGTAAGAGATCTCCAGGTCCCGGAGCCTGAGAGCTGTAAAGGCGCCGTCCTCGATGATCTCCAGGTCTCCCCCTGGATCATGACGTGCGTGAGACTCTTGGAAACCGCCGAGAACCGACGGTCGATCTTCCGCAGGTTGGACGAGAAGATGTAAAGCCTCTGCAGGTTTGACAACCTCGCCAGGGCCGTCCAGTCCCAGTCGTCCAGGTTGATACCCCTCTTGATCTCAAGCATGTACAGGGTACTATCGAAGCCCTCGAATAAATGGCCGCTCTTTTGTAATCCGGAGAAGTTGGCCATGTACGTGTACAGTTCGCTGACTTGCACGTGTTTGAAGGCGTCTGAAGGCACGTCCTTCATGTCGATCAGGGACAACTCGAACTCGAAGATGTGCATACCTTTGAACTTGGACATTGCGCGCTTGAGGACCTGCTTGTCCTCGACGGCCCGGCACTCGACGCGGTCGTAGCTAGAGAAACCATAGCAGTTGCAAGGATGCACTTCTTCCTTCTTCGGACATACGGACTGGACGAGGTTTCTGCAGAGCAAGGCCTGCACACTCAGCAGCAGCGTAGCAACGAAGCTCACCGACGTCATTGTGCACGGGCAGGGTCAAGAGGCGGAGATAGATGTCCCGTCGACGGGCGTGCTGCCACCGGTGTCACGGCTGGAACGGAAAGAACGCGACTCAGCAAGGGGAGGAGGAGGATCTGCGTGTGAGAACACTGCCGATAAAGTTTCGGTCTGACTTGAACTTTTTTTGTTTTTGCTTGTCTCTTTTTGCTCTTTCTATTGCGGCGAGCGTGTCGCCCCCACTGTTCGGGTTCAGAATTAACATCCGCACCCTCGATAAGCGGCGAGGGAATTTCAGAGATACGGCACCAGGTAGCGAGAGATTGCGAACTCTCAAAGCGGCCCGCGCCGATAGTGCGGCACATAACTTCTTGGCTCCCGACTGCGAGATACTCGCCCGGCGAATTCGTCGACGCCTGGCAGTATAGCGGCCGGCGTTGTCCATTTCGGAGGTCCTTTTCGTTTAAACCAGTCCGTTTGGCCCCGAACAGGTAACTCCTCTAAGAGACAGGTTTATCTGTCTTGCAGAACACGTCGCTTCAACTTCGGAACGGACGAGAGGGTTAAGCACCTTCAGTCGTTAACTGGGTGCTGCTACAGATAAGCGGCGAGGTGTCCGGAGTGCAAAGACCTATCCAAAAATAGAAACAAAACGTCTAGGTGAAAGAAAAGACTTAAAAAAAGGATAATTAAAAGTATGTAATTCTTTTGTTGTTCTGCTTCATTTATGTGCTGAAGACGAATTCCGTTTACTTTATATAATTTTGTTTTATATGGAATATCTTGTGAAGGGCTTCGCAATGATTTTGCGACCAGCCTCAGATACACATTTTGATTTTCGATTTTGTTTCAAGTGTATCGAATTTGACATGAAAATATATTTTATTTACGCTATAACTGTTATAGCCATCGCCGCTTGATTCTATGCCGCTTCACCAGGAGATGGATAGAAACAGTGCCCCAGCTGAGTTTCGTGAGTTCGTCGCTGGAGGCGCGGCCCAGCGGACACGAGCTGTATACAGAAACTCTAGACACGAGTATGGCTCCTCGATGTATTCGCCTTTGTCTTGAAAACAGCGTCAAATGCAGCAGTGCATGAGGCCCGTGTTTCGAGTGGCCCTTGGAACCAAGTGGCGACGCAGCATTAAAATGAGGCTGAGCGGCCCTTGGAAGTGAATGGCGGCGGAGCACCCGCTCGTGGCACGTGTCTTTCGCGTTTCCACAACAATGGTTGCCGCTACTTGAAAGCGTGAATTTTATCAAGGGACTTCAGTCAAGGCCACCAGTTCGGTACCACTTACTGCGGTCGCTCTGAGAACTTTCGTTTCCCCCGGCAAAAATAGCCACTCGTAAGGTCGTTCCCAGGCAACGGGAAACCGAGTCCAGCAGCCTTGCCATATCTATTGTCCTGCTTCTTGACACTTTAAGAGATTGGGAGAAAATCAAGCATGATCGCTTGAATGCGTTGACACTTCGGAATTAAAATTTTATCTGAGCACTTTGGAAAACAACTTTTTCTTATAAAACATTGAGTGTAGGTAATATTTTGTTGTTGCATGATTTCTGTTATTCCGCGATAAGAAGTGGGTTCCTTGTCATATATCTTTATAGGTCGAAAGGACTTCCAAGTGACTTTTTTTTGCAACTGCTAGATGTCTGGGGCTTTTGCTCGAAGTATTGTCACTTGTTCGAAAGGTAAGTGTTATAGTACCAGGTGCCTAAAGGTTTCTAATTCCATCTAATCTTTCCTTGTTACTTTCAGTTGGTGTTTCACGAAGGCACTAGTAATTTTTACCACTCTTGCTTGTTAGTTTTGTTAGTAATATAACCTCAAGTGTAAGGTGCGCGAATGTATACTTTTGTTTGTTAGATTAGTTCATTGAAAGTTTGTGCAAAGTAGTTGAATACGTCGTCCGTTTGGAAATAGTGTCAATTACATTTCTAGTTTTTACAGCGCAGCTGTTAAGGGCTAGTTTCCCCACGATCGTGACCGCCGGATGAGAAATGATGACACCGAACTTTGGACAGCTACCGCCATCTATGAGCGACGGCGGCAACCAGACAACTGATAGCCGCCGTCGAAGGGCGGGAGCAGGGGTTTCCCCAGGATTCTAATCAAGCGGGGGGTGTCCCAATGGCTTGGGGGTGGGGGCAGGCGATTCGAGGCGAGGCTAGATAAAATATAAAACTGTTTCTTTTTGAGTCCACTAGCTAAAGTACATACGTCTATTAACCAAATGCTCATACCCATAATGTATGTTTCCCTTTCTCTATATATACACCTGAGAGGTGGTGTTTTCTACTTAATCTGAAAAAAATAATTTTTTTTCCTTTCTTTTTTTAGATTTAAGGGGGTTGTCCAGGAAAACTAGGGGGGTCCAGGGAAATCCCTGGGCGGGAGCGGAACGAGCGGCGATGTGCGCAGCAGCTCGAATGGTTCCACGACGTCGAGCGCTTCAGATTCCCTTGCGAAAGAAGAGCAGATCGCTCGCCTGGAAAGCCGCCGTCGAGAACAGAAGCTACAGCTCCGCTGTTCTTCCTTCTTCACCACAGTGGAAAGGTTGAGATTTTTTTTTATACTCTGTTTTATACTTTAGATCACTAAACTCGTCAAACACAAAGTTGAGGCCGAAGTTCGCTGAGCGTGCTGATTGGACTCTCGCGACAATGGCGTCACAGGGGACGAGCCGTCAATCATTCAAACCCTCTCGGCACCGAAATTCCAGCGAGAATGTGGAACACAAAGTCGTAGCAAGCTTCATCGGTGCGGGCGCTAGCAACACTGTGGACCAGCCAATTGAACGGCTGCACTGAAGACGTGGCGCCCGCGTGCCCCTACATCCCTATGCCGCGTTGAGCGCCGTTCAGACACTTGCAACCGAGTATAGAATCGAAAGAGACAAGACCGGATGTTAAGCTTCTTGCGACGGCACAAGACCTGCTCCGCAGCAGCGCATCTGGTCTTACGCCGTCGCAAGAGGCTTAAAAACCGGCCTCGTTCGTCCTCTGTTGCAAGTGTGTGAACGGCGCTTTGGACTCAATGGATTGTCCCTAGGTGGGCTGTGAATACTCGGAACTTTCTCGTCGCATGATCGTCGCTTGTGGAAGTTACCGGTGACAAAAAAGTGACGTTCCACAACTTTGGGAAGGAGTTAGTATTTGAGGCCAAAATCTTCATCTTCGGAATCGAGGCGAAGATTGAACTTTGTGATATTCGCAACTTTCAGCGATGGTCGTATACAGCAATGTGAGAATCACGCACCCTAGCTCCCGGATGATCAGCTGCACAATAAAAGTGCTTGTCTACGCCTACCTGACGTGAAAAGACAAAGTAAGGCTCTAATACTGCTTGTATGTAGCAAGACAAGAGTTACCATACGCGTCGCAGACACTGGCCTCGAACTGCGTTCTACGACGATTATCCAGATGACAGCCATTTTGATAGGCGCCGGTGCGCCCCATATAGGTCGTGAAAGTTGCGAATTGTAGAGCCATGCGCGGTGAACGCGGCTTTAAAGCTCATCTTCCGCGGTTGTCAACTACCCTACCGGCGTCACCCAAAAGCGGTGTGTGTAGCGACGTCGGTAGTGTTTGGAAGATGAGGGGGCGACGGGTGATTGCGAGAAGAAACCAAATTAAGGGAAGTAAAAATGGAAGACGTTTACAAATCTTTGTAATACGAAATTGGATCAAAACTCTTGTGGTATTTTGATTTTGCGATATACCGTGCTAAAGAATTTGATATATATATATATATATATATATATATATATATATATATATATATATATATATATATTGTTTCTGCACCCTCCCCTCTTCCGTGTCCTTCTTCTCCTTCGTATCCTCCTCCGTATCACCCCCTCCTCCTCCTTCGTACGCTCCTCTCCTCCTCCTCCGTACTCTCCCCTCCCCGCCTCCGCGTCGTCTTGCCCCCATGCAGCACTTGAGAAGTCGTGTCGTCATGTGATGCATGACAGCTTCAGTCGACAAGTGCAAAGTCTTGTGACCGCGGGCTTCCCCAATTCGGTTTTGCTTAGTGTTGCGGAGAAGTTGCTCAACAAGCTTAAGGGTGGGTCTAATCCAGAGAAGTATAAGTCAAGTAGCAGACCGCAAGTTGTTCCGTACATGCACAGGGTCCCTCGCAACTTAAAAAAAAAGGTAACCGAACAACCGAACGGTACGATGTTCCAATCGTGTTCTCGGCTCCCCGAAAGTTGGGACAATTGTTCAATGCAGCAATGGCAGCTCTGCCGGAGGCCCTGCAGCCCTTGAACACACCCTCTCCAGTCATAAACATCGTAATTTACGCCGACGAAGTTGCTGTCTAGGCTACTGCCCCAACTAGCTGATACAGTAACATGCAGCGAACACTCCAGCTAGGCCTCGACGCTATAGTTGACGTGATATCTCGGCTTGATCTTACGTTATCGGCCTCCAAAACAGCTGCTCTTCAGTACCACCCTACGGCCAGATCTTCGATCAATCGAACTTAC
Organism: Ixodes ricinus; assembly: GCA_037355805.1. NCBI lineage: Eukaryota > Metazoa > Arthropoda > Arachnida > Ixodida > Ixodidae > Ixodes > Ixodes ricinus. The sequence goes on from JAZHYW010060956.1 coordinate 16,590, forward strand.
ACGATCAATGGGACAAACGTGACAAGGGTTCGAACATACTCCTTTCTAGGCTTCCTCCTAGATGATCGAGTCTCCTGGCGACCAGCGGTCAAGACGACCATTATCAGATCTCGCCGACACCTCAACGCTAGCCGTATGATCATTGGCAGCAGATAGGGAGCCATACAGGCAATGATGATGCAACTCTACAGAGGTCTTATTCTTTCAAGGTTGCTATACGCACTGCCAGTGGTGCACCTCGGCAATGCCAAGAGCTCAGCAGTTGAGATTCTTCAGAGAGTGGCAGTCCGTCTGTGCCTTGGATTATCCAGATATTCACCAAACGTTCCAACCCTAGTGGAAGCGAGGGTAAACCTAGTCGAAAATCACGGTAGAGAACTAACACTCCGGCACATAGCGAGGCAAACTGCCTGTCGCTCAACTGCCCCTCTTCTGAATCGCCTTCGCCAACGCCCGCTTTCTTGCCTTAGTTTTCTGGCAACGGAGTTTATGGCCTTTATTGGTGATCCTGACACCGACTACCGGGCACCGCCACCATTAGCCCCTCTAGTGAACATAAATGAGATTGTTCCAACGCTCAAAAGCAAACGCAACACAGCACAGGTCGTTGCCCGAACCACTACAGAGGATCATATAGAGACACTGTACCAGGGATGGATGCGAATATACACCGACGGCTCCAGTTCTTCATAGCAGCAAGTCATCTACCGCAGCGGTTTACATACCTGACCTGAATGTGTCTCAGGCCAGAAAGCTCAGCTTCCACGCCACATCAACAACCGCTGAGCTGGTGGTCCTTAGGCTTGGACTTGACGCCCTGGAGAAACTTCCTTACTACGGGAAAGCTTTGCTTCTTACCGGCTTAAAAATAGCACTACAACATCTCGGTAATCTTGATGATGACCCTCAATATGCCCGATGCGTTGCACACCTTGCACGAAACCTCCAAGCGAAGGGCTGGGAAATATCATTCTAATAGTTGCCCTCACATGTAGGCATTTTGGGTAATGAGAGGGCCGACCTTCTTGCCGCTGCGGCACACCAGCTTGGGACTCCAATTATTATGGTGCCGAAGATTCATGAAGCCAAGCTTCTAATTCACCAAGCGATAACGCAGAATCATCCGGACCCACGGGTCGCTGGCGGGAGACCACCCCCACGCGCCCCTTCGAAGCTACCACGTGCAAGCGCCCCCGTACTACACCGGCTTCGCACAGGCTGTGCCTATACTGCATCTGCCATCCACCAAATTGACGCAACGATGAGCCCAGACTGCCCTACTTGTGGCACTCTTGAGGATGTGGACCATCTCTTTTGGGCCTGTCCCAATTACGCAGACGAGAGAAAAATCTTCGACAGGCTACAGATCGCGGGAGTTGCCCGCTCTACTACGCAAGATATCCTTTCCCCCCGCCCCCCCGGCTCCACATGTGACACCCCTAGAACATTCTCTTACCTTCTCGTATTCCTGGAAGATACCTGCCTACTGGACCGCTTGTAACAGTGCCGACAGTGCTGTGAATAGATATACAGTAGTGGACAGACATAACCAAGTAACTGTGACCTCATCCAAGATGCCTTCTCTCTTCCCTCTTCACCTTTCTAATCTTTTCTTTTGATCTCCTCTTTCCCCATCCCCAACCTGGAACTGGCTTGCCCCCATCGACGGTGTGGTTAATAAGTTCCAGGCTTCCTTTCTTTTCAACACTTCTCTCTCCCTTCCCTAGAAGGACCATATAAAATATGCAGGGAAGTATTTACAGGATTTTAAGTAACCAATATATAGACCAATTTGCAAACACCCAATACAAAATTCACACCTCGAGCTTCTTTTCGGAACTAAATGCTCGACTTAAACTTAAGATTTCAGAAGCAAAGAAAAAATATTTTAATACTCCGCTCCGCTCTTTTATGAGAAGTGCGCCACAAAAGTTCTGGTGTTATATCTCACCTAAGAATAAGTCATCTGTCTAAAGTAATATTACCGCGGCTGAGTTCAATTCTTCTTTTTTTTTTTAAATCGGTATTTACTACTGACGACGGAGTTATCCCAAGCGTCGAAGTTAACGATGCGGACGTAATTAGCGACATTTTCATAACTCAGGAGGCAATTTTTGACTAAGTTTAAATAAATTAGACACTAAGAAAAGCACTGGGCCGGATATGATACCAAACACTTTTTTGAAAGGATACGCAGAATGGATGTCCAAATATTTACATGTTCTCTTTTGTATTTCTCTTGAGCATGCAGTATTACCAAATGACTGGAAGACAGCAAAAATAATTCCGATACATAAAGAGGGTGACTGGAGTACAGCATCAAACTTTAGGCCAATATCTTTAACTAGCACCACGTGCAAATTGCCAGAGCATATCATTTTTACACATATCTCATGTCACTTAGATAAGCATAACCTAATTTATAGAAATCAGCATGGGTTTAGGAAATCGCTTTCGACTACAACTCAGCTCATAGAATTTACGCATGACTTGGCTGAAGCCATTAACGAGAGGGCCAGACTGATGTAATATACTTATATTTGTCTAAGGTGTTTGACACGGTGTCTCATCCAAAGCTGCTGGCAAAACTTTCCAACATACTCAAAAACTCACAAATTATAAATTGGAGAACCGCGTATTTATCAAACCGAAGCCAATATGTTCAATATAACAAAGTTGATTCGGACAAGCTGCTCGTTACTTCAGGAATGCCCCAGGGTTCCGTGCTTGGGCCACTTTGTTTTTGATTAACATTAATGACATTCCAACCAATATTGATGTCCCGCTTAGATTGCTCGCTGACGACTGTATCATAAATAAAACAATAAAAAGCCATAACGACAATTTTGCACTGCAGGAAGCTTTTGATGAGATACTGTGTTGGACTAAAAAATGGCAAATGAAGCTAAATTAATTGAAAACAGCCGTCATGACAGTCTCATGTGAAAAAAAAAAGACAGATCAATTTAGTTACCTACTTTATGGACAACCAGTAAAGCGGGTCGAGGAGTACAAGTATTTAGGACTTTTTTTTAAACAATAAACTGAACAGGAACCAGCACTTAGAATTAACGGTTAACAAAGCGAGGGGCACTTTGTTTGCTTGTCGTAGGAAATTAAAATCTGCTGATTTTGACACTAAACTTATTGCTTCTAAAAGTTTCATTAGGCCTAGCTGTGCTAGAATATGTATACTAGAGAATATCATTGTGGTGCCCTTCCACATAAAACGGTATTAACAAGCTTGAAGGTATCCAAAAGCTAGCTGCTCGGTTTATTTTTAATGATTATCGTAGTAGAAACATCGTCCACTGAATTAGTTATTAAAGCGAAGCTTCAACCGTTGGAAGTGAAAAAAAAATGGATAGATAAAAATTGCGGTTCAATATCCTTAACGGCACCCTTCATGTTGAAAGCTCTAACTATATACAACCATTATTGACCGGGTCGTCACGTCTAAACCACACAAGAGCGTTAAAAAACCATACAGATTCAAAAACGGCTGTTTTAGATATTCTTTTTTGCCTCGGGCAATCCAGGAATGGAACGAGGTTACCAAATGATGTTGTCGTCAACTGTTGCTAATTTTGTATCTGCTGTTGAATTTATACTAAATTGAGTTTTCATTAAAAAATCTGCGTCTTGTTGGCATGTTTGTACCCACTCCTACCCTGGCTACTTAAATAGAGCCAGTAGTATTCCTAAATAAATAATAAAAAAAGAAGCAGACAACCCGTGCAAAAATTCCCGTAACAAAAAAGAAAGGCCGATTAAGCCGGTAATTGTTTTCCGCTTCCTTTGTTCAGGTTTTTTAGGGGCCTGAAGCTTAAGGAGCTCTCGATTCAAGTCTCGAATGTGCCAGCGCAAGCGCACATTCACATAGAGACTGAGGAAGTGCACTGCGCAAGCCCTGGAGCAAAATTGATGTTCCAAATGGGACTCTAGGACATGTACAAGGCGCTCGAGAACCTTTGGCATGTGAATGTGGTCCTGAATGTGCTTTAAAAAAAGGTGTTCAAGAGCCTTGAAATAATCGAAGAACGAATTAGAAGGAGTGGAGAATGAACCAAACATCGAGCCTGGCACGTTTGCCTCAAGCAAAGAATGAAATTGAATTTCTGATGTGAGGTTTTCACTTGAAGCCTTCAAAAAGTTTGGGCAAAGCTGGCACGAGCTCTTCTGTAGGAATGACTGAACCAGGTACCCGGCAAAGTGATAAAGAACATTTTCTTCCACAATGTTAAAATTTGGCTCATCAGGGGGCAATTCAAGTTCGCCACTGTCAATGACAAGTAATGGTTCTGGCTGGTGGCTGGCTGCAGTGGATGCAGGGAGACGCCTCAATTCGACAAGTAGTGCGGAAGTGCCTGATTCACAGTTTCCTCTACTGGAAAGCTGAAACATCTTTCCGAGGAAAATGTGCTTCAGGCCTTCCACAAACTGAAATGAATTGGGCGTCTCATTGCATCCATGCTGCTGCCTGATCATGCCGAACATGTTCTCCAGTTGATCCTGGTTCAGTCGTCTAGTCAAAAGGTATTCAAACCCGAAGTTTTGGCTCAGATCTTCCCACAGTGAAAGGATGGCATTGATGGTAATCTGCCATCCTTTCACTGTGTGAGGCCATCGTGGCGACTGAAACTGCCACTGCGAGATCCAGGTGCTTTTTGTGCGAAGAAAATGAATGTGGCCGGATGTGGAATTTAGAGCAAACCTCAGTTTGCGTTTTTCAGCTTTCGTGTTTGAGCTGTTCAGCGAATCAAACATTTTATCCATTTGTTCTAAGAAGTCGCATGTGGCCTGGGCTTCGGGGGCAGCTCATGCAGAGAGATGAGGGTGGCAAGAGCAAGGGAAACTGTGTCACTAAAAACCTGCGCAGCAAATTTTACCTTCATGTTTCCGAATGGGGTCTGATAAACATGCCGGTCAGTTAATTCTTTTGCCATTCGTAGCCGCAAGGGGTGCTTGTTTTTGTAAAGGTCAACAATGTATTTCCATCTGATAATTTGGTTTCCAATTTTGAGGTCGTGCTTCCGCAGGTTGTTTCGTGTACACTTTAGAAGGTGAGGGGTGTCGAAAAGGAAGTACACTTGGGTGCCACTGACAGAAAAGAAAGGATGATCTACTGTGACACCCAGCAAGCCTGCGAGAGTGCAGTTGCTGGCCCCTGGTCGCACACGACGGCCTTCACGAAGATTCCTCCCGCACTCAACCTTTCAATGATGTCGGTCAGCAAATCTTTCAGGCAATTTGCCGAGGCTTTTGTTTTCGAAAGAGTGAATGCCAATGGCTGCACCCAGGGCTTAGAAATACCTCCCAGCATGACAACTAGACCAGAGTTTGCCACGTCAGCAGTTCTCTCTTTACCGCTGTCTGCAAAACCATGCACAAGGTCAGATTTTGTCTCGTAGAAGAGATTTTGCTTGAGAGAAATTTCGTCAAACATAAGGATACAAGCTCGATCTTTTAGAGGCCAATCCTGAATTTTGTTTATGACAGATTCAATGAGGGTCGGAACGACCCCTGGGTGCATGGCAATGCGAGACAGCCAGTTCTTGAGGGACCTGACTGACGGCAAGCTCATAAATCTGGCGAGGTACTTGTAAGCCCTGGGGCTATGAAAGTAAAGGTTCAGTGCGAAAGGCTTGAACTCATCAGGCCACCTTCGCCCAAACTTGTGCATTGGCTGCAGGTGCATCTGAATTTTGAAAATTTCAAAAGCCTCTTTCGAAAGGAATTTGGAAGCACCCTGAATAACCTGAGTTCTCGTTAGGCCAGAGAAGTCCGTCTTTTTTGTGGCTTTGAAAAGACTCCTTCGCAGTCGATCTCTTGTTTTCTTTAGGTGAATTAATGTGTCCTGTGTGCGGGGCGTGTACTGCTTCTTTGGCCTGCCACCTCGCCTTACTTGGGGTGTACTGTGGCCAGCTGGAGCCGTACTTGAGGCCACGCTTTCCGTGTCTGCTTGTTGGTGGGCAGCTGTTAGAGAGAGTCAAATTTGTGAAAAAAAACACATCAAGATGTCCTAAAATGCAATTGATATAAAGATTATCTCAATGTTGAAAGTTGAGGTCTATTCTACCTTGAATGGTACCAGGTTGAGTTTGCTGTTCTGGTTGTGCGTGATCGAGGTCTGGTGTGGACTCCGCAGGAACATCTGAAACGAATATTAGAATAAGTGAGATAGCACTGGGAATTATTTACGTTCACAAAGTAGCTATAAATATCAGAAGCTTGTTTGTGGTGGGTCCGTCCTGCTGTGCATATTCTTTGCAGCAGGTGCTGCTGTGAAAATGGCCCTGCCTCCTCTTGGGTCGCAGGTCACATGCGAAAGATATTGAGTGCAATTTTTATCAGTGTTGTCCAATTTCCTATCAATAAAAGGGTGATAGCAGAGAAAAATAAAAACTGGTGATAACAGTCGGTGACAGGATAACAATGCGGTAGAATCTCCGCCTCCAGCACGCACTTGTTGTCCCCAGCCACACTTTGGCTGCACATGAATCTGTGTGTCATCAAGGGTGGCAAGTCTGCGCTTAAAGCAGAGCTCCTACTGCATCTTTGGCGTGTTACAGACGGTACGCCACTGGAATTTATTTTCCATTAAAAATAATATATGACCACGAGGTGCTCCAGTCCACCCATTCAACAATGCCACCATGTTTAAAAATGTAAATGATGTCATTAGTCCCCCTTATCTGCCAGACTGCAGGAGTGTTTCTTTTGCTGCTGCGTGCTGGAGCAGGAGAAAGACCAAATCCTGGCCAAAGCTCCAATCGTTACTTGAAACTTGGCATGTACAGTAGGTAGGCTATAATCATGCAGACCAAAATTATTAATTTGTAGTCATAATGCCCTTAAATAAATGCAAGGCAGCACTAATTCACAGTTATTCTTATTGCAATTTGCTTCTCACCAGCTTGCAGTTGTGGCTTTTCTTGTGCAGTAGAGTTTTCTGTAGTTTGCACACAAGCATCTGAAATTAATATAGGAATGAGGAAGATTATTTGGTGCCTGTAAGCGCAGAAATAAAAGTATGAGAAAAATCTGTAATTCATTGCTTACATTTGGCTGGTTCCTTTTCCTGGGTTTCTTCGTGGAATGTCCCCGTATCACCTGGGACTGCAGCTGCACCTGTGAGAAATTATTGAGCAATGTCTGACACATATTATATGATACAAGATTACATATTACAATATAATCGAGCATTGATTGCCAATTCATTAAACTAAGCTGCTTCTCACCAGAGCGGGGACGCTTTTCACCTGCCTGGAAAGATTGCGTTGGTGATTGTGCAGGAACATCTGGAATAAATATTGGAATGAGAAACAACATCTGTGACTTCCATAAGCATATAGAGGAAATTATAAATATTAGAAGCGTGTTTATGGTAGGGTCTTTCTGCTATGCATCTTCCTCACAGCTGGCACAGCAGTGAAGATGGCCCTGTCTCTTGTGAGTTGCAGGAGCATATGTGAATTATATCGAGTAGAATGTTTGATCAATAGTTCACAACTCACAATCACATCATGAAATAAAATTGAGCAACCATCGCCAATTAATGGTATTAAATTTCTTTCTTACCAGGCAGGGGCCGGAGCTCTTCCTGTGCATAAGTGTCTGTCAGAGCCTGATCAGGAACACCTGCAGTAGATATTAGGATAAGCACGATAGTTTGTGATTTCTATTCGCATGAAAAGCGAATTAAAAGTCACTTAAAGCCATCCTTACATGTGGTGGGGTCTTCCAGCCCTTGGTCTTTGCTGTGTGAGGGTCCTGGCTCAACTGGGGCTGCAGGTGCATCTGTAATAAATAATGAAAGCAATGTTTAATAAATATATTAATATATGAACTGCCCACTAATTACACTTCAGCAACGATGGCCGATTAATTCAAAAGTCAGACTGAATATTCCACACCTTCCTACATTAAGAGTGTGCAAACAAAAGATTCGATAATATTTTCAACGAGATGCAGCTACTATGAACAATGCATTTTTCTTACCTGAAGTGGAGGCGGTGGACGCACCAGTGTGGCGAATGCCAGGAGCGAGGAACTCTAAAATAAATAGAAAGTAGGATTACAGCTTGTAAATTTTGGCGGTCCTTATAATTACCATTTGGCGAAATATCGGCCCGTTAATGCTGCCTACTCTCACGTGGGCGTCGCAAGCCTTTAAGCGTATTGCAGATACCTCCTCAGTCACGCTGTGATAGTCTCAGCTTTGTGCAGCAATGCATCATATCATGCCTCTATTACGGCTATTTTTGGCCAACTAGGGGCTCATATCTCAAAAAGGTACGTGATATCGCACGTAATTTTAAATGGAAGAAAATTGCTATTATACCTACAAACACTAATTAAACATTTTGAAACCGGCTCACCTGGAGAGACGAGGGCCTTCAATAATGGATTTGTCACCAGGACAGATGGACATGCATTTTAGGGGCGAAGCTCCTTAGGTCTAGCCTTGTCCGTCCGTCCGTCCGGCAACCGTGCTCACATCGATTGCCATCTCATCTGTCTTCTTAAAAGAAGAAAAAAATGTTTGCGCAGTCGACAGGATTCGAACCTGTGCGGGGAGACCCCAATGGATTTCTAGTCCATCGCCTTAACCACTCGGCCACGACTGCGGGACGAGTAGAGGCTCTGAGATGCGGTAGTAACTCAAGAGCTGGGGATGCTCATGGATGAAACGTTGCATGTAGCCGCTCAACGTCTATACAGGAGAGGGCGCTGCGGTCAAATGCGTATATAATCGCGTTAAACTTTTGCATGCGATTGGCTCAACATTTATAGACGAGAGGGCGCTGCGGTCAAATGCTCAAATCCGTATGCAACCACGTTCCACACCACACATTCTCTTTCTGACATGGACCGGTGGAGATGCGTTCCCACGGCATCTAGCGGATCCAAGCTGATCCGCTAGAAGAGCCACTGGCTCTGCATTTCACCGACCATAAAGCAGTAATAATGAAGTCGAAACGCAACCAGGAACTCAGCACTACCTATGAGCAATAAAAAAAATCAGCACCATCAGCACTACCTATGAAACAAAATCAGTATCATCAGCACCACCAGAGCTTCGCCCCAATCAACATCAATCACCATGTGGAGATGCGGTCATTTTCCCGGAGTCGTGTCTGTCTTGAACTCTGAAGGCAGACACCGCGAAATGTTCGCAGCAGAGACGACGTTCGTGGAGTTTGCTCAGGGGCAGCAACTTTGAACTCGGGGCGATTTGCATAGTAGATCCAGTTTACTGGCTCTATTTGAAAAAAGAAAACAGAAAAGAAGAAAAATAGCGCGCATAAGTAAACGCTTTCACCTCTTTCAGTATCACGCGTATGAAGTTTCTAGTCTTACCTGTCGTCCGTCGCAAAATGGAAAAAAAAAACTGCAGTCAGCGGCAGTCAGCGGCCCTCTAGGGCGCCAAGGGCGCCCTAGAGGGCGCCCCTCCCTCTTAGAGCACTCCTAGAACTCCGTCTTTGGCCGACGGAATGCAGAGCGGCGCAGGTGTCACGGGGTACTTGGAGGGTATCGTGGTTTTGTTGACGATGGCCGGCAGTGGTCTGGGGTGTGCGCTAAATTAACTGGTTCGTGGAAAAGTAGCGCCAAGCTCCCCGTGTGGTCGCCATTTTGGATAATAAAATGAACAGTTCCTCCTTGACCTCTCCATTCTCGGTGAGCCGATCTAAATTCGCTGGTAACGGGTAGCTTTATAGAGACGTTTCTTGTATACCGAGATTTTTCTATCCATACACCGGCGAAAGAAGCGTACATCTTCGTACCACCACCACATGCGGTGTCGGTGCTTGGAGACATTGAAATTTTTTTCCTGTTTTGAAATACGCAAGAATAATTGTAAGAGATCCGTGAAGATAAGCACGATTGGTAAGTTGATTGCATACACATTGCCAGAAGACGCTAGTGGGCTAGTGCACCAATTGAGGCTGCGCTAGCTCACCCTCAGTTGACCTTTTGCTAAAGTACCTAAGCACCATGGAGCATGCTGCGATCGTGATTACACGCCGTGCAGGTGCTGGCGTCTGCAGAAGTAACGGTTCTATACTTCGTTTCAGCTTGGGTCGCACGCACGGTAAGATGCCTAAGCGCGAGCTCGCTGCGGGCTTTCAGCGTCCCCTGCCAAGCACGCCGCTCGTGCAATGCAAGCACTGTTCAGGGCCACACGCTCGCGCACGTAGCATCGGCTGCGTCTGCGACCCACGGCTGAAACGGAAGCATGTCACAACAAATGCCTCAAACAAGTTTCATCACGCACGCGCGTTCGTCAACGCCCTATTTTAGTTATTTCTTAGAATCTTTTATACAGGAAAGGCGAGCGCGTGCGGCACGTAGAATACATTTCCGCATTTTCCTTGATGCTTGGGTAATTTAGCAATATACCTATTGCTAGATTGCCCAAGCATCAACAAGCATCAGAGACGTAGGTGGCATGCGCTGCGCGTGCTGGTGTTGGCAGAAGTACTTTTTTAAGCAAAAATCCAAACCAAGTGGCAGTTTCGTACGTGCGTCCGCAAACGCCTTTTTGTTGATTTCTTTAAAACCTTTAATGCAGACAAGGCGAGCGAGCGCAGCGCGTGTAAACTACGTTCTCTACACGCTTGTTGAGGCTTGGGTAATTTAGCAACAGGTCAATAGGTCTAATATAGGTCTATACATGCGAACCAAAATAACAAACTAAGTAGAAGAAAAAGAAGAAACAGACCTCTGCCTACGGGAGCCAGAGTTGCGCGTTCATCCCCGGCTAGCGCCGTCTTTCCTGCACAGCAAGTTGATCCTGCTCCTCAAGTGACTGAGTTCGGCGAATAGCGGCGCCGCGCGTTCGAGGCGCGCGGGGCGCTCAAAAGCGGGGGAACGGACTGTCGGGGCGCGTGCAACGTCTACTTTCCTGCACAGCATTTAATCCGGATCCTCACGTGATCGGATCTCGGCGAATAGCGGCGCGGCGGCACGTGGAAAACAGACGCGCACCTCTGGCTCCCGTAGGGAGCCTCATACAGGAACTCTACCTCTGGCAAAATCGGAGTGATCCTGGCGGCGTAGTGCCGCACAAAGCATCTTGAGGTGTTGTCTTCCAATACAGGGAGTAAAACGCGGCAGCATTTTTTTTTTTTTTTTTGTTCTCGCTACACATTGAGGGAAGGGTTGTCGACATGCCAGAGTTTGTGAGCGTGTAAACAGGACTACGAAGGCATGAATATGAAAGAAGTATACCGGGCCGGATCATCTTGCTGCATCTTCTCTTGGAGTCGACCATACGTAAAAAGAAGTTCCATCTTTGGCATTTATGATCGAGTTTCCGCCATATTGGGGGGTTCCCGTATCGATCGTTTTGCCTGGAGAGACAAGCGGGAGTCGTTGATTTAAAAAATGATCACGTACTGCTAGTCCAGTACGAACCCCTACACACGGCGTCTTCTGATAACGATCGACTGTTCACTTAACTAGATGGCCCTGATCTACTGCTTCAGTGGCGAGACTTGCGACAGCGTTGTTGACAATTGCTTTAGCCCAATTCTCCGTGTTCGCTCCTTGTTTTCACTCGTTGCACCAGAAACTAAGTTGCATGACGATCATATGACAGGAATTTTGCACATGGCGGATGGGTAGGGTTCCGAGTTCTCGGATAAATCCTGAACACTCCGAGAAACTACCGCCGGTAAAATTTTAATTAATTTGTATTTTTCCGATAAACTGCAAATTTCGAGGTACTAATGCAACAAGAAAAAAGAAAAAAGAAGAAACAAAGAAAGCACCTTCGTTGACAATTAAGTTTGAACAGCGCACAGGGTCAATGGAGTTGAGAAAATGTCGCCCCTGTTTTCTCTCCGATCTCGGACTATTGAAGAAGGGAATCTTTCGGCCGCTTATCTCGTTATGATCCATTAAGACAACAGGTCTTTTGGGTCACGACAAGAGCTGCTGTTTCGTTTCCCAGTCTGGGCCAAAGTGCTTCTTCGAGGAAGGAGGGGTTGTGTGTTTGTTACAGTGAAAGCTGGGGACCATAGAGATTTTATAAAAGGGGGAAGAGGGGGCGGGCAGGTTGGTCGCTAGGAATACTAGCTTCCTAGCGACCACATCCAGAAGTTTATCGATTTTAAGGTTTCGTCGTTTATCGAAGAAACACTCGTTTGCAACTTTGGTCGTGGAACAAATTAGTATTGCCAATGGCAAGTGCGCCAACGCCAAATCCAGTTATAAAAATAATTGATGCATGTTCGTTCTTTTGAAGCTAGCACATCATCTCAACAACTAGATATTATCTGTCTTCATAAAAAAAAACTGCAAAATTAAGTTCTAAATTTCGAAGAAATTGGGAATCGAAAGAAAATAAACTCCGAAAAACACCCTCCGATTTTGGCGAAAAATAAAATTCCGAAAACACGGAATGTACCTATGGGCTTAAATTATCCGTGAGCCTGGAGGATCATGCTGCCCTCTGGAGTGGTAGCCAGGTCGCCAGAAAGGTGTGAGACGCGGCCGGCCGTGTTTCTACTCCTCGCAAAACCTAAGCAGGTCCTTACGGCCACTGGAGGGCCTTGTGTCAACGGCGGCTTTCACGGAGATGAGTGGCTGCAATGCAAGCGAGCGCTGACTTTATTTTCATGCAGTGCTGAGATGCACTACTTCGTGCTGAGATGCACTAATTCGTCGAAATCAAAACCATGCCACCCTTCCCCGCCGTGGCCAAAGAGCTCCCATAATGCAACGCGCGCAGTGTTGCATGCAGGAATCTTTGGAAGTAGTCTGGTGAAGGCGAGAGTGTTGTGATTATGAACACGTGAAATAGAAAGAGTAAAAACACGGAGGACGTTCACAGACATAAGAGAGTGTGGTTGTCTGTGAGAAGTCATCCGTGTTTTATTATTTCTATTTTAAGGAAGCAGTCTCTTCACTTTTTTTTTCAGAAGAAAACGGTATTTTTTTATTCAAGATACTTCACCCAGTACAACCAACTAAAAAGTTACTAAATGAACAGTACTGTCATGTCCTAGAAATGACCCGCCCGAATAAACAGGCCTAACCAAACGTTTCGAAGTATATTTTTTTAGATAAAACTAACCATACATCTTGGATGGATGACAATGTAGGAAATCCACTGGAATAAAAGTAAATAAAGTTAATAATTAAAAACGGACACGGTGACTCCCACTTCCCAGTACAACAAAACATAATAACCTGATTGCAGGAAAGTAATACCATGTATAAGTGACAAGCATCGAATAAAGGCTTCTCGAGGAAAATACTCAAATTCAGCTAACATGCCTTGTTAATATAAATTCAATCGCGTGAGTTACGGATACATCATGATGGAACGTACAGCGTTGGTTTTGTCACGAATGACAATTGATGAGACGACGAAAACTGAAGAAAGCTAAACGTTTAATGGGGCGAACTTGTGCCCAAAACAACATAGATAAAGGCTAGCGTCGCAGGCGTCGATGTCGGCGAAACAGCAGGATCGAACGCTGGGGCGAGACTGACTCCGCTCGCCATGCGGAGTCCCTTATGTACCCGCGTGGGTTTCTGGAACATTCGGCGTAGAACTTTCGGCGCGTAGAACATTCGGAACTCGATCAGACGAGAATGTTCTCGAACTTACGAGAACGCCAAGTTGAAAGAATAAATAAAAGAACATCCCGCTGACTGGAATCGAACCTAGACCTTCCGCGCGACAGTCAAGCGCGGTAACCATTCGGCCACGCACGCGCTCGCTCGGCGACGCGCGTGGCATTACTCCCCCCTTTAAAAAGAGCATCGTCTCGATGCAACTTGCCGGGAAATGAATCAGAAAAACAAACCAAAATAATGGCAAACTACGGAGGCTTGTAAAACACAGTCCTATCGAGCGTAGTACAAAAACGAAGTTCACAGTCCTATCGATCGTAGTACGGCTTGAGGCGCACGACGTGGACGACTTCCGGTCGTGGAGGGCGGCGTGATGAAGTCTGTGTTCCGTCGGGCATCACCTCGTAGTTCAGATCTCCGAGTCGACGAAGCACTTTGTAGGGTCCGAAGTAGCGCTTCAGGAGTTTCTCGCTTAGACCGCGTCGTCGTATCGGGGTCCAGACCCACACACGGTCTCCGGGCTTGAAGCGAACGTCGATCCGACGAAGGTTGTACCGGGTAGCGTCGGCACGTTGTTGATCTTGAATCCGGAGTCGGGCGAGCTGGCGAACTTCTTCAGCTCGTTGAGCAACAACCTGGGCGTCTTGGCTCCCATCGTCAGCTGGTTCGTGGGGCAGCATCGCGTCGAGCATGGTCGTTACTTTTCGGCCATGCACCAGCTGAAACGGTGTTACTCCTGTGGTCTCTTGCACCGCCGTGTTGTAAGCAAACGTGACGTAGGGTAACACCTCGTCCCACGTCTTGTGCTCTACGTCGACATACATGGAGATCATGTCGGCGATAGTTTTGTTTAGCCTTTCCGTTAGTCCATTTGTCTGCGGATGGTACGCAGTGGTTCGACGGTGGCTGGTGCTACTGAGACGAAGGATTTCTTGCGTCAGCTGAGCCATGAACGATGATCCACGGCCTGTAATGAGGACTTCGGGGGCGCCGTGCCGGAGGACAATGGACTCGATGAAAAACTTGGCGACTTCAACAGCCGTACCTGATGGAAGGGCTTTCGTCTCGGCGTACCGTGTGAGATAATCGGTAGCGACGATTATCCATCGGTTTCCTTGCGTCGATGGTGGGAATGGTCCAAGTAAATCCATTCCGATTTGCTGGAATGGGGCAGATGGCGGCGCAATAGGCTGAAGAAGTCCTGCCGGTCTCGTCGGTGGTTTCTTCCGTCGTTGACACTCGTGGCAAGATCGGGTGTAGTGGTGAACTGTCTTCGCAAGCTTGGGCCAGTAGTACTTTTCGCGTATCCTGGCAAGAGTCCTGCTGTAGCCAAGGTGTCCCGCCGTCAGGTCATCGTGGCAGGCTTGAAATATTTCTTCTCGAAGACTGGAAGGGATCACCAACAGCCACGCCGTGTTGTTGTCGCTGAAGTTCTCCTTGTAGAGCACACCTTGTCGGATGGAGAAGGTTGGCAGTGTTCGTACGAAAACGCGGGGAACAGCGCTTCCTTGTCCCTCTAGGTGCTCGATGAGTGCTCGCAGCTCAGGGTCGTCTCGTTGGAGTGCTGCCATGTCGCTGACATCCAGAGCGCCGAGAAAACACTCATCGTCGTCGTCTTTGGTGCAGGCAGGACCGGCCTCGACTGGGGCCCTTGACAGGCAGTCGGCGTCATTGTGCTTCCGGCCGGACTTGTACACCACGGTCATGTCGAACTCCTGCAGTCGTAGGCTCCACCGGGCGAGGCGTCCGGAGGGGTCCTTCAGATTCGCGAGCCAGCAGAGCGACTGGTAGTCTGTGACCACGCGAAAAGGTCTTCCATACAAAAATGGGTGTCGTGTCCCAGCGCGGAACAACGGCAGGGACGTCGTTACTGTACAGCCGCCTTCAGACAAATGACGTTCATTGTCAGGGCTCAAGGACCCAGCTTTTAGAAAGAGAGAAAGACGAGGTGGCATCTAGTGGCCGAGGATTATAGATGGGAAAAAAGAAATGAAAAAACATTCCCCTCCCCCTTCCCGGTTAAGAAAATAAGGGATAGAGAAAGAAAAAATAAGAGAAATAGACACAAAACAAACGCAATACAAATTACATAGGACTTAATGTAATATACATAGTGCGAAGAATGAATAAATCTACAATCACCTCAATGGACCTTTTGTAGAAATACGCGGTGGCGCATGCGCGGAGTATTTTATGCGCCTGGGTTCGAGAGTATCTAGTTCCAAACAATCCGCCATCTTGCATTTCTCGCCTTAGGGCTGCCTTGGAAGAAGAAGAAGAAAATAAGACCATCGTGAGTCGAGACTCAAGTTTTGATGTTGCGAACAAGGTGTACACGAGTCATCGTACTGACGACGCCCGTTCTAGATTACGACGTGCACCGCAATCATGCCGGTGAACTGTGTAGCCTTCGGCTGTCGGAACTATTATCGCCCGGGCTGTGGAACTAGCTTTTTTCGCTTTCCGTGTGGTAAGCTTCATCCCGTTAAGCGGGCAGCCTGGATTCGTGCAGTCAGGAGAGTTGACAAGTCCGACCCGTCGAAGAACCAAAAAGAAAACGAACCGGTAGCACACAAGAAGCCTAACGTGCACGTTGTTTTCTCTACAAATACTCTCCAACCCAGTGCGCCTCAGGTTCGCCCATCCCCCCATAGGTGGCAGCACATATTCGCCAAAAGGTCCATTGGAATCAGCACGGTTTGTACATACTAATACACGCAGAGTAATTACAAGCTTTGTACAACAATTGACAGTTGAACTATACACACACACACACAAATACGAAACGTCAATAACATTAGGCATTTGTAAATCATTCTATCAAAAATAAAATTCCGGGCCCGGTTCTAAGGATCTATTGGATACGCATGTGACTAATAGCAATAAACAATCGCACACAGTGACACAAACATTAACATGCGTAACATTCACGCAGCATCTCTGAATCTCACAGGTTTCCGTCGCTCTCGTCTAGAGCGCCTAACAGCCTCGTTTACTGGCGCTGTTGCGGCGGTGTTAGATGCATCCGCTGCACCTTCGTTCAAGTGCACCGTCCTGTTACCGGTGGATCTTCGACCGGAAATGTCCTGATCACCGTTAGGCTGGACTTAGGCTGGACCGGTGGATCCCGTGCAACAACGCCTGAAGGTGTACACTGAGCAGGAACAGGACGGCCGTCCGCGACAGGAGGCGGTTTAGGAGCCCAGTGAACAGTCAGGCTTCCTGATGGCCGATGCTGTAACGTGTTTGAGAACGTCGACTGTTTTCGGGTGGAACGGCAGCGGTCAACTTGGACGTGTTCCAGGCTCTTCCGCTCTCTAGGTGGAATGTCCGACGTCCAACTCGTTGTACTATTTTCAATGGCTCGCTGAACTTGGACTTATCGTAGCGCGTTTTCTTTGGAAGCCGGTAGCGAACGAGCTGACCAACAACAAATGTCGGTCGTTTGGCTCCTCGTCGCTGGTCAGCGTATTTTTTGGTGAACTGTTGCCGTTGACATTCTCGTTCTCGTAGACGTGTCATCTCCTTCACTGGGTTGCGAAAAAATTCCCAAGGTGACAGACCCAGGATATGCAGAAGCGCCTTCGATTTCCTTCCGTGGAGGAGGAGCGCTGGCGACAGACCTGTTGTGGCATGTGCCGTACAGGGGTATACCCCTAGGTAGTCGGTGACTGCTTCTTGTAAATGACGCTTCTCAGCGGCAGCGAGCTGAATGACGTTTTTCAGTACATGGTTGAATCTTTCGACGAGCCAGTTGGCTTGCGGATAGTACACCGACGAGTAGACGTCGTTTATGCCTCGGTCTTTTAGGAAGTCGTTAAACTGTAATGACGTGAACTGTGGCCCGTTATCTGGCACGAGACAACCTGGATGACCCTCTCGAGCGAAGACTGATGACAGAAATGTCGTCACTCGAGAGGTTGTCACGTCGTAGCGGAACTGAACCTCTGGCCACTTAGAAAAATAATCAACAAGAGTGATGACATGCCGGCATGCTGGCTCTGCTTGTTCAAATGGACCGACAATGTCGATGGCGACTTTGGCCCATGGCCGCTCCGGAAGTGGACTGGCTGCAAGGGTGTTGGTGAAGCTTTGACAGGCTTGTCTGCCGCTTGGCACACCGGGCAGCTTCTGATCACACTTTTGGTTTGACGATCCATGGCTGGCCACTAGTAGAGGTCTCGGAGCCGGCTCTTGGTCCTGACGATTCCTGGATGGCCTTTGTGAGTAATCTCAATCAGTGTAGTTCTCAGTGTCGTAGGAAATACTACATTTTCTCCTGTCATCAGCATATTATCTGCAACTGAGAGTTCGTCACGAAGAAGAGAGAAAGGAACAATGCCGGTGCACAAAAAACTTCTACGATGGCCAGGATGAAACTACATAGTCCATCACTTGACTTAGGATGACGTCATCTGTCGTGGCTTGCTGCAGCTGTTCTTTTGTGATGCAAGGAGTGACGAACGAGACAATCTCCTCTTCAAATGTTGTCCCACCTTCCGTGTCAACTAATGGCAAGCGTGACAGAGCATCCGCCACACGGTTGTCAGAGCCTCGCTGATACTCAGCGGTGAAGTGACACATCAGCAGACGTGAAGACCATCGCGTGATGCGCAGCGGACGATGTCCTGTACCGCATGTTGGCAATAGGGCAATCAGTGCCTGGTGGTCGGTACGTAATGTGAAGTGGCGACCCCATAAGTAGTTATGCCATCGCTCACATGGCCGAAGACATGCCAGGGCTTCTTTTTCTCCGACGGAATATTTTCGTTCTGCTGAAGTGAGCGAACGGGAAGCAAAAGCAACAGTATGGACTTGTTTCCCCGCTTGTTGCTGGAGGACAGCCCCAAGCCCATATGCAGACGCATCTGTTGCGACGATTATCGACAGGGCTTACCAACTTGTTTTGAGTGGGGGGGGGTGCAAACCAGAGCCCCCTCCCCCTCCCCCCCCCAAGGCCGGGGAGCAATGCCCTTGGCATCCCTTGAGCGCCACTGGCCAGTGCTTGCCCGGCAGCGGCGGCTGTTTCCCAGGAAAGGGGGGGGGCAAACACATGCCTTACCCCCCCCCCCTTGAGAACTGGAGGGGGGGGGGCAAGCGCCCCCTTGCTCCCCCGGTTGGTACGCCCATGGCACCAGCTGTGTCACGGTTCGGCCGGAGATGTTGCGAATGCGATAGAGGCGAGGCCGAAAACGAATAATTTACAACCCATTATATTTACAAAAGGAAGACGAAGATATAACGGAAAGCAAAGGAGTATGTACACAGTAAAAGGGAAAATAATACACACACGCTTAACTTAAGCACATCTACAGTCCCAAGAAACGAAGCTGTTCGGAGCAGGTCTTACAGTTTGGTTTCGTTGCGTCGACGAACCGAAGTCACTTGCCAAAGGCAGCGAAGGCCCTGGTCTCCTAGGCGTCTGACGGGGAGTGTGGAACTCTCGCCACGACAGCTTGTGCACAGCAAGGGTCGGGCGAGTCCTGGAGCGTAGCCATGGACCCCATCCGCCGCTTCCTCCCGGTCTCAGTCTTCGATTACCCCTCTGACGCCGTCCTCTCTTTTTCTTCCTCCTCTAACATCGTGGCCTCATGTGGCATCATCTTCTTCCTTCTTGTCCCTTCAACTTCCTTTTATGTCATTTCTTAGAATCATGACAAGCTGCATCAATGGCTGCATCCATGTAGCGCTGGAACCGCCTGTACCATTCGTCCCGAGGTAGCGGAGGTCGTCCAGGCGCATCCAGAAATGGCTTGGGGGCGCGATGTTCGAAAAAGCCATCTTCGGTTAAAAGCGGATCAGCTTGCGGCACTCTGACGTCCTGGTCCGATCTAGCAGTAGGCTGCGTTATCGTTCTCAGAGCGAGGCCTACGTCCGAACGCTGCGGTAAGGCCTAATTAATTTCGCTCGGTCTGCAGAATTGAGCAGCGGCAGGATTGCAGGTCGGCGGACCAAGGAAAGCGAAGACCCGCAGTCCCCTGACGAACTTGGAAGCTAGCAGGGACAGCCAAGCATCCTCGTCGCCAAAAAAAGATGTCGTGTCCCAGCGCAGCACAGCGGCAGGTACGTCCTCACTGTACAGCCGCCATCAGACAAATTTTATAGTCAGGGCGCAAGGACCCTGCTCGAGAAAGAGTGCGGCACCACAGGCCTCAGGTATGGGCCAATGGCCTTTCTGTGGTGCCGCAACCCTCCAGGGTTGAATAAAGATATTATTATTATTATTATTATTATTATTATTATTATTATTATTATTATTATTATTATTATTATTATTATTATTATTATTATTATTATTATTATTATTATTATTAGTCAAGTACTTGGGAATATTTTTTGATGCTGATCTATCTTGGAACTCGCATCCCTCTTATATTGCCAAAAGACTGCGAAGTTTATCGTGCATGTTGTATTGTACAAAAACTTTTTTTCCTTTTTCGGTACCAAAAATTATAGTTAATGCATTAGCCTACGGGTTGTTGCGTTATGGCATTACTGTATATGAAAATTGACGCAGTTTTAAAAAGTATTCTAAGGGGAGTGACGTACACTTCGCTACCTGTGTCTGGTGATGATTTGTTTGTTTTCTTGGGTCTCCCGTGCCTTTCAGCCCTCTTTAATAGGTGTGTAATCAGCAAGCATTATTGGACGAGTACCTTCAAGACGCCTCATGTTGAAAAGCGCGTTCTTAGAGAAAGCAAACCTTTTGTCGTTCCGCGTGTATATACTAACTATGGAAAAAGACTGCGTTCTTTTTATGTCCCTGAGCTCTTTAACAACATGTCGGATACGTTTTTTGAAATAACTTCCAAGCGTCAGTTAAAAAAAGCTTTAGGAACGTTATGCTAGAGTTAAATGTACCCAACTTTGGATAATTTTACTAACTTCTATATGTTTACTCTTCATCTCTTTTTTGTTATGCGTCGACAGTGCTGAAAAGTATCTGCATTGCTTGGCATTCGTTTGTTGGGTTTTCGCCGCTATTTTTTTGCTAAGTTTAGATTTGTAGTTTCATGCACTTTTGTTCTTGCTTTTTGCAAAAGACGAATAGAACCATTCAGCTCTGTTCTTTTTTTTTTGGGTTTGGTTGTTTAGCTTATTTAAGCTTCGATTGTTTATAGGTTGTATCTGTTCCCATTGTGTTTAGCTACTTCGCACATGTGTTGTGCTTGCTACTATTATTTTTTTGTGTATACTATAATTTTTTTCCTTTACGCCGCTGCTGGGTCCAGTCCCACAAGCCGCTATTGGCTTTCGATGGACCCGCTTTTTCATGTATTGTATTGAAATTTGTGCAATAAAAATTATTATTATTATTATTATTATTATTATTATTATTATTATTATTATTATTATTATTATTATTATTATTATTATTATTATTATTATTAATAATTATTATCTAGTGGCCGAGAATTAAGGATGTGACAATGAAAGAAGAAGTGAGAATACAACAATGAGCGGAACTTTCTTATTGCCCAGTGTAGTGGTTTGGTACATAAACTCAAAGCGGCGCCAAAAGCCGGCGCCGCCATGTTGCACGCTCTGGCGTGCCCGCGTGATACCCCACGATAAGCTCGTGATAAAAGAGATCGTGCTTGGATTCGGACGGGGCTGGTCGTGTCTGTTTCTTGATCCTGAACCGGCGTTCTCGGACCCACAGAATATTACAATGGCGACGAGGATGGGATACGAGGAGGCGACGAGGTAAACGTCCTTCCTAAATCTTCCTAAATCTGTTGCCGTCCCCTCCTAGAACGATCTCCTAGCATGATCTCCACGCCCGATCGCTGCGCATAACGTCTGGTTTTAGTTCAAGCCAACCACCCGCTGCTTCACAGTCTTTCCTTCGATTTGCATTGTCAACCACCATGTCGGTTGCAATCTTGCAATTTCTCTAACGGTAGGCTTCGACCCTCAACGTGCTTTGACTATTTCCGTGGTTCCTCTTGACATTTGACCATCATGACTCAAAATATCGCTTTTGGAACGGCGATTGTGCCGCCGCCACCCGTCTTTCTACCTGTTCCCGACACGCCCACCCTTGCGTGGCCGGCATGGAAGCGTGCCTTCACCGCTTTTCTTGGCGCTTCGGGGTTCGAACAGATGGAACCGCGTCGTAAAAAACAACTCCTGTTTTCGTTGCTCGGCACGGAAGGCCAGCGTGTGGTTGACGCATTCCGCTTGGACGATGCACCGGCGACCGAGCTCAATGACGAGTATGAAATATTTTTGGAGAAGTTAGAAAAACATTTTGAGTTCTCGGGGTCCGTAACACTGGAAAGAAAGAAACTCCGTGCTAGAGTCCAACGTCCCGGCGAATCAGTCTCCGAATACCTCGCCGCATTACGTCATCAAGGCTCTTTCTGTGGCTACGGCGCTACGTTAGACGAACGCCTGTGTGAAATTTTTTGGAGGGGTTGGATTCGAAGAGAGTTCAGGACCGCATTTTACGTGAATGCGTCGGGGCCGAGGTACCCACCCTGGACAGAGCGTTCCAGCTCGCAATACAATTTGAACAACTTGCAAAAACGACTGAATCGTTTCATCGCCAGACGAGCGCGGTGTCGTCTTTCCCTGTTAACGACGGAAGCTGCGGTTTGGAACCGGCAGCGGTCCAAGATATTCATGCGTATGCTCAGTGGCGTGCGAATCAAGATGGCGGAACTTCCGTGTTCCCCGCCCAACTCTATCACCAATATGGTCACCCTCCATGTCCTTCCACCGGGATGACCCCGTCGCAGCGAGGTCCCGTGATGCCGTGGGGTCAACCATCGTCTGACGGCCATCTTCCCCGTTTCCAAGGTCGGGCAAGGCGGCCAACAGTCCGCGAGCCTCCTCCTCAGCGGGTGAGGGAGAGAGAAGATGGAGGCTCCCTCTCTGCGTGCTGGTTCTGTGGCCGGCGCGACCATGCCCGCGAGTTCTGCCCGGCGCGGAACGCGACGTGCTTTCTGTGTGGGAAGCAGGGACATTTTGCTCTGGTTTGCCGCAGTCGTCAAGCACAGTCAGCAGCATTCATTAACGATGAACGGCAAGCATCATTTCCAGTGCGGGGTCGAGGACAACCCTGGTGCCGTGGACAACTTGCCGGACGCTACCAGAGCGGCCGTTTTTATCGACGAGACGAATCGACCCATGTGGGAACTGTCCATCAGGAAGTTCTGCCGAGTGTGACGTTTGACCAGCACGAGGTCTCGGTGCAGTCTACGGATCGCCTTGCACGCGACCCGGGTCTCCGCAACGTGTTCTTGGCAGATGTCCAGGTAAATGGCACCCCTCTCAAGCTTCTTATTGATACCGGATCTTACGTCTCGATTTTGAACGAACAAACATTTAATCATGTAAACAGAAAACGTAAGATTAAGCTTCATCGTCCACCAAGAACCTTAGTTCATTATCTGCAACAGCCCATCCCCGTACTGGGATGTTTCTTTGGACAAGTGGTTTTCAAGAACCGATACGCGCCGCTGGAATTTTATGTGACGCGTACGGGACGATCATTGCTTGGAACCGACGCAGTGCGCGAGTTGAGCATGACCTTATCTGGAGCTGAGTACGATTGTTCCTATGTGAATGCAGCTGGAAGTGGAGCAGAGCCACCTCGGAATGTAGGGCCGGCTGGCGCTCCGCAGCGACGACCCTTCACGTTGTCGTCTCGCCAGTCATCACAGCCACCAAGTCATCAACCTCCAGTTACATCTAGCAACAACCATCCATCCTCAGTACCGTCGGGTGCCTACGTATCCAGGCCACTACAACCTTCTTATTGGGAACAAACAGCTCCTAAAGTCGTCGAAGAGTTTGACCACATACCGTCGGCCAACTCCAGTCCAGATAGTCATCCTGCAAGTCAGTGTGGAGCCAGTGGTCCAGAGCGTCAACCTGAAGATCAACGTGGTTGCAGTGTTCCACAACGTCATACTGATCTTCCTGATCCTCGAAGTAGAAAGTTATACCAAGAGCCTATTCCTGAGCAAAGCAACCTTCCTTCGAAGGGTCTGCAGTCAAGTCTACCTCCACGGGACACATCCCAGTTACCCCCGGGATTTGAAGACTTTGAACACCTGTTCGATCCCGAGTTGGGCCTGGTGCGGAATGAGACGCACAAGGTCAAGGTGCGACATAATGTTCCACCAGTGCAGTCAAGGCTAAGACGTCTTCCTCTAACTCTTCGTGACGCCGTCTCCGAAGAGATCTTCAAACTGGAACGGCAAGGAGTCATTGAACGTGTCAACGCTTCGGAATGGGTTTCTCCCATCGTCGTTGTCAAGAAACAAGACGGAAATATCCGGATGTGTGTGGATCTGCGAGCGCCAAATCAAGCCATCGTCATCGACGCTTTCCCACTCCCGCACATCGACGAACTTTTGAATTCCCTCCGAGGAGCAGCCGTCTTCTCTAAGCTAGATCTTGCATCTGCGTACCATCAAGTCCGTCTCGACCCCGCGAGTCGAGACCTAACAGCTTTCATCACGCATGAAGGTCTTTTCCGTTTTAAGCGCGTATGCTTCGGACTGGCATCTGCACCTGCAGCGTTCCAAAAAATCATGTCGAAAATTTTGGAAGGATGTCAAGGCGTCCAGTTTTATCTCGATGATGTCATCGTCTACGGATCTTCGCAGGAGGAACATGATGTAAACCTCCGCAAAGTCTTGTCTTGCATCTCCCGCGCAGGAATGAGGTTAAATCGGAAGGGTGTTTTCAATGTCCGTGAACTCTCATATTTGGGGCACCGTCTCTCCATGGAAGGATTAGCACCCCTTGCATCGAAGGTAGATGCTGTTCTGAATTTTGAGACTCCGTCAGACTCTGCAAGGCTGAAAGCATTCTTGGGACTTGTCGAATACTATAGCAAATTTGTCCCGCATTGTTCCACTGTGGTCGAACCTCTTCGTCGTTTACTCCGAAAGGGCGTTCGTTTTATCTGGTCCCCCGAAGCGGACGCGAGTTTCCAAAACATCAAGAATTGTATTCAACATGCACCCATTCTAGCCATGTTTGATCCATCTCTACCCATCATCGTGGCTACAGACGCTTCTCATTACGGCCTGGGCGCCGCCCTTCAACAGCAGCATGGGAACCATCTTGTCCCTGTCGCTTTTGCCTCCCGATCTCTCACGGACGCTGAGCGGAGGTACTCAACTGGGGAGAAGGAAGCTCTCGCTTGCCTTTGGGCCTGTGAAAAGTGGCACGTCTACTTATGGGGACGTCCATTTGTTATTCGAACCGACCATCAAGCGCTTGTGACCCTTTTATCTAACAAAGGATCTGGTGTTCGTCCGTTGCGCATCACACGTTGGACGGCGAGACTGATGAATTATAATTTCCGCATGGAATATCAAAAAGGATCTACAAACTTAGTCGCGGATGCGTTTTCACGACTACCTCGCCGAGACACCGAGGGTGGTACTTTGTTTGAAGAAGATGTTGTTGCTCTCATAGCAACGCCCTTGTCACGTCAGGAATTTCAAGAGGCTACCGCCAATGACACCGTTCTGCCTAGCGTCATTCGCTACACCACTGAGTCATGGCCAGAGGACAACAATGTACACCCAGAACTTCGACCGTACTTCCACGTACGAGATCAGCTGTCTCTCCATGACGGAATACTTTTTCAAGGGAGAAGATTGTTGTCCCTGAAAATCTGCGAGACCACATCATTCAACTGGCTCATGAAACTCACCAAGGGATTTCTAGAACAACGAGCATCATCAGAGAGCAGTACTGGTGGCCGCGAATGAACCAGCAGATAAAGTTCAAGATAGAAAACTGCATAGTCTGTCATTCCACCGACAAGCCGGTCAAAGCAGCACCAGCACCTCTTCAACCGATCAAGTTTCCTGATAAACCATGGGAGAAGCTCGGGATAGATATCGTGGGCCCAATAGAGCGGGCGCCATTAAGTCAGCGGTTCTTCATTGTCCTCATGGACTACCACTCCAAGTGGCCAGAAGTTCAAGCAGCAGCTTCCGTGACCTCATCTACGATTATAAACTTTTTGAAAAACATCTTCGCACGTGAGGGATTACCCTGCGAAATCGTCTCGGACAATGGTGTCCAGTTTGCGTCGAAAGAATTCCAGGAATTTCTTCATCAGCATGGGATTAAACATCTCAAGGCATCCCTGTACCACCCCCAATGCAATGGGCAGGTGGAAAGGTTTAATAGAGTTCTCAAGTGCTGTCTACAGTTGGCCGTCGTTCAAGGCCGTCCTTTACCAGATGCGGTCCGTGATTATCTGGAGACGTATCGTCGGACGCCGCACGCAGCAACTGGAGTTGCACCATCGTGGCTTCTTCACGGAAGAATTCATCGGTCGAAACTGGACCTACAAGGGATGGAAACCAGGTCACTCCCAGTGGATTTTCCTGAGACACGTGCACGACTGCCACAGCGTGTGCAGCAGTACCAAGAAAAGATGAAATCGTATTCGGACAGTCGTCGAGCTGTTCGACCACCCCAGTTCGTCCTTGGACAAGCCGTCCGGATTTTTCAACCTTCACATCGAGGCAAGTTACAACCGAAGTATTCAACTCCACAGATCATTCAGAGACAAGTAGGACCTGCAACATACGAATTCGCAGATGGACGCCGCTGGAACGCCGCAAAATTAACGAAGACGCCACTGAAGACAGGGCGAGAATATTTCGATTCAGATTGGGAGGACGACGATATTGATGTGCACCCTTTTTCTCAACAGTCCGGTCTTTCAGTACCAAGCACTTCGGGTCCTGGCCCTGCCCCCGAGGTGGCTGGATCTCTTCCGTCCCCTGCTGTGGGGCCTCTTCTGCAGCCGGTTCCCGGGCTGGCGACGTCCCCTGTTCTTGGACATGGGCCTACGCCCGAGCCTGGCGGGGCTCCGGGTCATCTTGCTGCGTCTGAGCCTGTTGGGGCTCCGTGTCCTCTTGCTTCTTCTGAGCCTGATGGGGCCCTGATGTCCACTGGTGCAGCTGAGCCTGCTGCACGTGTTCCTGACGTCGAGCCGCATACGCCTTTGGTCCCTGAGCCATTGGCTGTTCCTGTCCCTGCCGCTGTACTGCGTACCGGCTCCATTGGCCTTCCAGATGCTGCAGCCACCCTAGAGCCTCGGGTTGGCACTGTTCCTGACTGCGAGCCTGCACGTGCTGTTCTTGCTCAAGATACCGGTCCCGGCACGCCTTCAAAAGACACTGAGCCTGTGGAGGTTCTCTTTTCTTCTGCGACCGGCGTCGCTGACTCATGTGAAGAGCCATTCAGACCAACATCCACAAGTACCCCGGTCCCGTCCCTGGCCGGCTCATCACGTTTAATGCCTCCTTTGGAGGACTCCGTAAGTGCTTGCGAACCTGAACCAGCCGTGACCGTTGCGACAAATCGACCAAAACGCCAACGAAGACTACCGGAGAGGTTGAAAGACTATGTGCTCTCGTTCTACAACACTCAAGAGTCAACACCGGAGAAACCGCGCCAGGAGGTGGGACCAGAGGTATCCCCTACAACGACACAGAGCTTTATACAATTCACAAGCCTAAGGTTTGAGGAACTTGCAGAGTGAACTGTGTATACGTACGAACAGTGCTCTTCGGGCATTTTACCCAATCCGGGGGGAAGAGGAAAAGATAATAACTGTGTTTTAAGCTTTGCTTAAAAAAAAAAAAAAGGAGGGGCATATGTAGTGGTTTGGTACATAAACTCAAAGCGGCGCCAAAAGCCGGCGCCGCCATGTTGCACGCTCTGGCGTGCCCGCGTGATACCCCACGATAAGCTCGTGATAAAAGAGATCGTGCTTGGATTCGGACGGGGCTGGTCGTGTCTGTTTCTTGATCCTGAACCGGCGTTCTCGGACCCACAGAATATTACACCCAGACGACAGCGAGGCACTCCTTTTCAGTCGTTGAATAGTTCCTCTCCGCCTTAGACAGCGTCCGACTGGCGTATGCAATAACTCGCACTGCCCCGTCTTGCCTATGGACTAGTACCGCGCCAAGTCCGCTGTTACTGGCGTCCGTGTGGATCTCTGTTCGACAGCGAACTGATCGAAATGGCCGAGAATCAGGGGCGTCTGGAGTCTTCGTTTGAGCTCATCGAATGACCGCCTGGTGTTCTTCTATCCACACAAACTTTACGGCGTCCTTTGTGAGGTGCGTCAGCGGTGCAGACAGCTTGGCGAAGTCCCGAACAAACCGCGTGTGGTAAACACAAAGTCCGAGATATCTTCTCACGGCCTTCTTGTTCACAACGTGGCCAAGGAACTTTAGTTCCTCATAGGCGAACCGACTCTTTGTTGGCTTGGGTGACAGGCCGGCGGTCTTGATGGCTTGAAGCACGGCTCGAAGTCGTCTCAGGTGTTCGTCGAAATCCCGTGAAAATACCACGACATCGTCCAGGTAGATGAGGCATCTCTGCCATTTCAGACCTGCCAGCACGGTGTCTATGACACGCTGGAAGGTGGTTGGTGCTGTACAGAGTCCGAACGGCAACACTTTGCCGTACAGTACGTCGGGAGTGACGAAGGCACTTTTCTCGCTGTTGCGTTCGTCGACTTCAATCTGCCAGTAGCCACTCTTCAGGTCCATCGACGAAAAATATCACGAGTGGCGCAGTCGGTCTAACGTGCGGGGGAGCGGATAGACGTCCTTCTTAGTCACAGCGTTCAGTCGACGATAGTCCATGCGTAATGTCCAGTCAGCGGAAAGTTCTCTTATTTATTCTTTCAACTTGGGGTTCTCGTAGCTTCGAGAACATTCCGCTGATTGGAATCGAACCTAGACCTTCCGCGCGACAGTCAAGCCCGGTAATCATTCGGCCACGCACGCGCCCGCTCGGTGACGCGCGTGGTGATATCCCCTTCTATCAAGGTTGCGATTGCGGACGCGTCTTCAATAGAACTTGATATCGTTCGTGCGCTGTTATAGAGAAGCATTGTATTACCTCCCGATTGCGGCGCTCTGCCACGTGAGCAAGATATGACGATGTCGTTACAAATACTGTGATAAATTTATTTCATATTCTCAGACGCGGAGTCACAGATTGACCTGACCTTCTGTCAAACGTATAATTCAATAGGTCTTCGCGCAACTCAAGAAGGTCTACTTTCTCTATGTGTCGGCTAAAAATAATGTTTCGTGTTGAAGAAAATGATGACAAAATAACGCGAAAACGAGAAAACAAGCAGTAAAAAAAAAAGGCAAGCACGACTCTTTATTGACGACAGTTGAAAAACGCAGCCAAGCTGATACACTATAAAAAGCAAAAAAAAAAGAAAAGGTTGGTGACGGCGTGTGTGAACGATTCTTCATTTTCCCCTCGTTTCCCAATTTCTTTTTTTTTCACTATTGCTCACCAGCTCACCTGGGGGTTAACCCTGATATCAGAATAGTGCCTCTCGAGTTTCGCATTTACAGAACGTGATAAAGAAAGACTTTGTACTGCTCTTCTGCAGGCCTCCGCCATGTCTCTACTCGTGCGGGCAAGCGCGTGCTATGAGCAAGCTTGCCAAGGATGTTTTCACGCTCACGCTGCACTAGCTTGCACGCGTGGAGCACCATTGAGGTGCCATCCTTGCAATAGACCTATTTCTATATTACCCAAGCATCAAGGAGAATGCAGGGATTGGTGTTCCACGCGCCGCACGTGTTGGCCTCAGCAGTAGTAAATTTTCCAAAGCAAAAACCTAAAACAAATTGTATCTTGCACGCGCGTTCGTCAACGCTTTATTTTGGTTATTTACTTCGAATCTTTTATACGGGGAAGGCGTGCGCGTGTGGCGCTTGGAACACCAATCCCTGCATTCTCCTTGATGCTTGGGTAATACAGCAAATGG
Source organism: Ixodes ricinus (assembly GCA_037355805.1). Lineage (NCBI taxonomy): Eukaryota > Metazoa > Arthropoda > Arachnida > Ixodida > Ixodidae > Ixodes > Ixodes ricinus. Next base: position 45,982 of record JAZHYW010060956.1, read on the forward strand.
CCTATTGTCTATACTCGAGTAATCGACTCAAAAACAAGGCCCGCAGAATCTTTTTTCGCTGTGGCTAGCGTTACGTCCGGACGGAGCACTGGAACGCGTATACCTAACCCTCCCCCCCCCCCGCCCTCCTCTCTCTCCCCCGTGAACCCGGGGAAGGCGGAGATTCGGACGTAACTCGGGTTACGTCGGACGTAACGCTAGACACTTCGATCTTTTTTCTGCAGAGCACACGTACAACCAATCAAAGCGTTCTGCGTGGAGGATCGGGTAGCCGAGTGAGTCAGCGCACCGCAACTCGGAACACGTGGAGCGAAAGCTTGCGCTGCAGGAGGGGACCCTGGGTTCAATCGTCACCTTTGCTAATTTCGATCTGGATGAGCATCATACCGGCGTGGGGTCGTGCATCCCTACTGCGTGATGCACGTTAAGGATACAAAGATAGCGCACAGCCCACGTAATCTATACCCTGAGACACGAATACGTAAAATAACGGACAGTTTCAGGGTTTAGACTAGGATGTATTCCTAACCAGCTCTCCTGCATACTTTGGCTTCTCGCGTATACCCAGGTCAAGAAAATTATATTATCTGTAAGTTCGATCATCGCGGGTGACATTTTTGTGAAGGAATGATATCTTTATGCTGCGTAAGTATCTGTGTTCCTTCTGTGCATTGCAATGATTTCGCGGAGCATTCGCGGAGCAGGCTTTGCTCGTAAGGCGCGTGTGTTTTCTCTCATTTAACGCGCAGCCGTTCTTCCAGTCTTCATTGTACACTCGTGGTTTGTACCCGTCTTCTTTATGAGAATTAAATGACGACGCCACGGGACGGCAGTCTCAAATGAATGACATGTATGCTATTGGACACAAAACCATAATAATAACATTAAACGAAGAAACAAACAAGCGTATAATTTTCTATTAGGGAACCCCATAAATTTACTTTTCGACCGCCGGTTGAATATTTTCATGGGAATGGGCAATTTGACATTTAGCAAGCAAGGCGATTCGCGCGAAAGCCAGGCTCGGGGGACAAACATAAACAAAATGTAACGCATTTCGTCTGTATTTTTTTTCTTTTGCAGAAGGACAGGTGCATTGGTACCACTTTCAAGGCTGGTTCACACATATGCAACGGTTGCGTTCGGATGCGTCCGAAATGATCGTAACGACCAAAGCACCACAACAACAGAGACTCATGGATTGCTTCGCGAAGCTGGTCGTTTCGGTTACATGCGAACGCAACCAACGCAGATGTGTGAGCCAGCATTTACTCGAGTAAAGGCTTTGTTGTACTCAGACGTTGAGCACAGCGAAAGCAGCGTCGCGAAGAACGTGCTCCTTTCATTGGCCGGCGAGTATAGAAACTCGGTATCTGCGACCAATCACTCTCTGTGTGTTCTGCGCCACGCCGCGTTGGCTGTACGCTCAACGCCGGAGTATAACAGAGCCTTAAAGGGGCACTGCAAGTGGGCGAAGAAAATCCAATGCTGCTTCGAAAAGCGTGCCTATGAGTGTCAAACACGAGTATTCAGTGACGACAGTGGCCTACAGCGCCGGATAATGACGTCATAGAAGTCTAGGGGTAGCACTGGCCGAATAGGTGCACGTGACCCCTTCTGAATCTTTTAAGCCCGTGATTCTCACTCAAATTTTTGCTTGGAACACCCGTAAATAGGAGGGGCGTTCACATTTTCATAACGGAATGTTAATTTCAAGGAATATAGAAGATCGCGCATCTTTGTTGCACGCTCTTGTATTTTCTGTTCTCTATTGGTTAAGATCAATGACGTCATCAACAATGGAAAATGTGCTCAAAATTTTGAACTTTCACCTATTTTGCTCAAAATACATAGGATTTCTTCTTTATTATATATTTAATGTGTTGCTAAAGTCCCACAAACTAGTTCGAGCGAACTCGATGCAAATTAAAAAAGAAATGGCCAGAAGCGCTTTTGCAGGGCCCCTTTAATAAACTTACCGTTTGTAAAACGAACTGCGCGTCCACTCACAGAGGAAGTCGACAGACGGTCCTTGCGGCCGGCGGAGTGAGCCCATCGAATGACAAGACACAAGAATATCGGGTAGAAAGAAATACTACAAAAGAAGGAAGATCTCTAATCCTTCCTGACAGCTGAAGAAAGGCAGAGTTTCACTTAGTTAACGCTGCTGACTTCGCGACTCGTTCATTGGCGTTATCTTATCGGCGAATGACGCAATTCTATTGGCCACGAAGCGACGATTACACCAATTTTTTGTATTACACGCTCTACACTGCCCACGCCCTGAATTTCTTAAGATGTCGATGAGCTTTAAAAAGTCACGCTCCCCTGCCTCGGCGAAATTAATCATTTTTGCGCTGCTACACGATGTTACCTTTATCGCGTCTTTCGCCAAGCTCTTTTCGTAGATCGCAACGATTTGTTATTCGCGTGCTTTGCGTGGGAACGCCTACGTCGTAAGACGTTGGTTGTGGCATAAAGTGAATGGTGCATTTCCTGTGTTGTTTTATGAACTGAAAGGGCCTCGTGACTTATATCTGTTTACGTCACACGATTCGTTACCAACGTGAGGTGGTGCTATACTCGTGATATATGAATTCACTCTGGAATCACCCCAAGCAAAAACGTGAGATTGCATTTGCGTGCATTCAAGTGATCAATATCGCTCAGCCCTATCGTTCATTACGACTGTACCAACGGTCACGGTCGAGTTTCGATATTGCGGAATTAGGCCACTATCAGCCGAGCGATCCTTAGGCCGCAGACACGCTGTTCATACACCGTATACAAATTATTGTACGTAGTTCAACCACTCTACTCAAGTTACTGTAGTTTAACTACTTTTTTGAGTAGTTGAGTAGCTTTCAATTACATTTTCATTTCGGTAATTAGTAGTTTACTTTAATCACTTTTTTTAGTAACTTCTACTGAAATTACAAATTACTTTCGAATTTTAGTGGTTGTTTTGCCAATCAACAAACATTCCTCCACAAAAGAGATAAGATGTTGGAAGATCAGCTGATATTTGCAAAGAGGGGGAAGCATGTGGCGTAGGAAATGGGGGGAGGGGAGAAGAAAATGGGTTGGAGAGTCCGAAACTTCCAAAATTTTCCCGAGCCCCCTCCCCCCCCTCCAACACACACACACAGACACACTCTGCGACAACACTGCTACGAAGCGCGGGGAGCGAACAAGCATGACGCAAGAGAGGCCGTATAACTGCGGGATTAATGCCGAAGACTGGCGTTTCTTTGTGTCCCGAAGCTCAAGAAGACTTGACCCATTCAAAGAAAGGGCTGGTTCCCGCTTCTCCCCAATGTAGAAACTCTCGCCCACTACAGGAGGTGCACACACTGCATCCTCACTCAAAGGAGGCAACAAAATGCAGCACCTGCTCTGAAGCTCATTTGGTGCTCCCGTAATTGTGCTGTACTCGAAGAATCGCGTGCTAAAGGGCAACGCAATGGGGACCTTTTTGCGTTGCCTTTCCTCCCAGAACATAGAATATGCAGATCTTCAAGGATTTGAAGATCGTTCGGGAAACCTTAGTAATTCCCCCAACGTTTTATATAAAAAATAAAAAACAAGCAGTGTTGGGAAGTACTTTAAGTACATGGTACTTAAAGTACTACTGTTTAGAGTACTTGTACTTTACTTGAAGTACATTCTCTGGTCCTGTACTTGTACTTCCCAAGGAATAAGTACAACTCCCGACTTTAATGTACATTCCCCGAATTCAAAAACAAAAAATGGCGTATCGTCGTGTGAAAACGCGCCCTTTCAAGACATTATCTGCTCATTTCTCTGAGTGAAGTAATGGCGGCTATAAGACCGACATAAATAAGTGACGTATAAGTTGACTGTGTCAAATAGCTCGTCAGCGAGAGTAAAACAACTACTCTTTGGAGACTTGACTTTATACAATATTTGCTGCCATTGCCGTAAAAAACGGATGCCCCTCTGATTACCTCTGCAGCAATGCGTACCAGTTAAAAAGACGCTGAATAGGGAATGAAAGAGCATCATGAATGATTCTTTTAAAAGTACTGGTACTTTACCTTAAAATATATCGTATGTATAGTACGTTACTTCAAGTACATTGCACCCGGTGTACTTACTACTTTACTTGAAGTACATAACCTCTAATTTACTTTGTGCTTTACTTCAAGTACTTTTAGATGCAACACTGTAAACAAGCAAACACTGTCTAAAAATCAAGCTCAGGCAGTGCTAAACCTCAAAGTAGAAATGACACATTTGCAGTACATCATTGACCAAACAAACAAGAAAGTACAAAACATTTAGGCACGCAGAAGCAGAACCACCTATTAACGCATTTCTTTGAAGAAACAATCCGATCCATATTTGGCTAGCCCAATTCCGCTAACGGATCAAAACCTATGTACTTTCTTTTTACCATAAAAAAGCATATAACTTCAAAGTAACTTCAAAAGTAATTCGCAACTTTTTTACGGTAATTAGTCATTTTCTCAATTACTTAAAATTTGAGTAATTTCTACTCTACTCAAATTACTTTTGAGGTCAATACTCAGTAACTTAACTTAATTACTTTTTTTGAGTAACTTGTACATGTCTTATACAAAAGACACGGCGGCCTGTGCAGACACGATGAAATATTTACCCGAATGGACTGTTTAGTTTCTGTATATTAAAACGATCGCTCATTAAATACTGCATTCCATGAATTGTAGAATTTTGGAAATGGAGGTCGCTTTCAATTCGTTTTCTTTTTAGCTTTTTGCCTACTTTCCGAAGCGAGAAAGTACCAGCTCAGCATTAAGTTCATTTAGAACATAATGACCTCGCACATAAACAAAATGAGGCGAACATATGGTCGGGAAATAGAACGCAGACGCGGCTTATAGAAGTTATGTCGTCAAGGTTGACGCCAGTTTTCAACCTGGCTGTGAGCGTACGCTTTCGGGGAATTCGGGTTTCTGGGTTGCACACTTTTTCGAACGCGCGGAACGGTGCGGTGATTTTCCTTGGAAGCAGTTCGAAATAGTGTATATATCTTCTCGAACCATTCCAAAAAAGAAAAAAAAGTTGTCTTTATTGTTTGTATTTGGCTACATTGAGCTACACGTTTGTAAGATCAATATAAATATTTCTCGCACACAACGCTTTTATTAAGAAATGTAACCCGGGTCATGACCCCAAAAAACAGAAATGTGCCGCAGATTTTTTTTCTTTCAAATTGAGGGCGAAATAAACAGGACGCATCTGTTCATTTTGTGGCAATTTAGCACGGCCTATTTTGTCTGTGTACATAAGGCAATTTGGGGGACTCTTCAAACAATATATAGGAACAACTTTTACCGAACTAGTCAAGCTTTTTGTGGTATAGGTAAGTGCAAATGATTATGGACGCTAATGCAAGAACAATGTTTCGAACATTTTTAATGAGATTTCAGAGGTCTTCCTAAGTTGCACTGAACTTCGATGGTGCACCTGGGGTTATGTAATACTGATTTACTCTACGCGTAGAGGCCCAGTATTTTAACAAAACGTACGTTGGATGCCAGTCTCAGGAAGAAGTAATTTTTCCATTTGTATTACTTCAAATAAAAAAACCGCTGAAGTGTTACAACCTCGGAGTTCTTTCGAGATCTACAAATATTAGTGGAACTCCGTGCGTCTATAGTGACCACACGCCATATGACGTCTAACTTTAATTAATTAACGCAATTATTTTTTAGGAAAGAATGGCATTTAGGCCTAATTGGCTTAGGAGTGTTGAGCGGCGAGACGGAGAATAATGTATGCCGAGCAGTCAGGCTTCACACGCAAAGTCCCACACAGGCTGGTCCCACAGGTGGTGGTAGCATGTACTTCGCGTGCTGCGGCCGGTGGTTGGGGATGGTGTCGTCCACTCTACAGATAAGTGGTGACGTCGTTGTCCTGCTTGCGACGTATTTTACTTTTGCATCGCTTATCACCCGGGATAAAAATGCTGAGTCATTGAGCTGTGAACGCATGCGCAGCGTCTGATATACCGCACAACAGAGCTACAGCGCATGATCAGAAAGCGTTCCACAGCCCAGAAGACAAAGATGGCCGCTCGTAGAAGGCGATTTTTGCGAAGGTTTATATGTGCGAATAAAAGAGTTCGCAAACACTCCCAAATGATGTACCGGATGATCGGTTTGGCTCCTATGTGGTGGGAACAGAACCTCTCTCTGTTTCGTCCCGTGAGTAGCCAGCATTCCCGCTGGCTACACACCAAACAACGCACTGTTTCGAAATTGGCCCGCGTCTGCCCATATCAGGTGTCGTCACTGCGCGAGCGCAGGAACCACCGCCTTATGATGAACCGTAGTGGACGCTGCGAGTAGTCTGAGCCAATCAAGCGCTGTGAACTGAACGTGTACGGTGATCAGGCGCGGGCGCGTCGCTGCGCGCCTTTCCAAAGTCACGTGACACTCACAGGACTCTGGATTGGCTTGGACGACTCGTTGCGTCCGCTGCGGTCCATCGTATAAGGTGAAACGGAGCGTGTAGCAGAGGAACGTTGTTCGGCATCTTTGCTCGCAGCTCCTTTCTTGTTTAGACCATCGCCCGAATCTCGTCGGCGTGTTGTATACGTAAGAAGAGCTGCCCTCGAGTTCTCAGGAAGAAATAGCGTCACTATACGACACTCAGCACGGATGGATCTCATTTTTCTGATGTCACTATAATAGGGAACACTCTTCGCCAGCGCCCTTTCTTCGAGACTGGCGAAAACAAAAGTATCTTATAATGCCCAATACGTCTCTGCGCTTTGGGCAAAATACGCGTTGTGTGCAAAACGGTACTTTGTTTTCCTAAATTTTTAAGAAAGATTTTTTTCTTGCCACAACAGAGTGTGATGCACAACATATTTCGTGATGTACGGCCACCGATTTTATTTTCAGTCCTACATCTCCCTCAACAATGAAGGCTGCCTGCATCGGTTTAATTATCCTCGTCCTCGTGTGCAGCACCATAACTGCTGGTAAGAATCGGTTCGTTTACATCATCTCGTGCTGCATGCTTTAAAGCATATGCTGTAAAAATGGCTGTCTGACACTTCTCTTAGAACGCAAGGAGTGCCAAAAAATACGAGTGCGATCTATGGAACGCGCGCAGCGAATCCGAAATCCGAACAAAGGAAAACGCTTTTTTTTCTTGTATGGAAATGCGAATCATGCAGAGACCATATATGGGCAGTACGTTGCTTCTGCTCAATGTGTTTGCGCAGATCGTGCTGTGCATATATATATATATATATATATATATACAGTCAAACCCGTTTATAACGAACAGCAGGAAACGCTACGATCAGTTCGATATAGCAATTAAGTAGTTCGATATAGCAAAAAACATTTACAACGAACTTGATAAGTTCGTTGTAAGGCGAGAGCTTCTTTTTCTTTCTCATCTCTTCACTTCCGCCTTGTAACGAAGCGTTGGAAGGTTGTTTTTTTGTTTTTTGCATGCGTGCAGAGTTTGTTCTTTTAGCTTATCTCCCCTTCTGAATCGCTTCTCCTCGTGGGCAAACGCTTTGGGATGAAAAGTATTTTTTTTCTGTGCGTGCTTGCAGAGTATCTTTTTTAGCTTTCTCCCCTTCTGAATAGCTTCTCTTCGCTCAGTTTTGTTCGCAGCCTGAGCTTTTGGAATTTTCTTTCTTTCCTACTTCTTTTTTGGGGGAAGGGACAAGCTAGAAGCCGATTGTTTGCGCGTTTTTGGAAGCCTTCCCGGGGGAAAAGTTCGAAGTAACCAATATGTTGTTCGTTATAAAACGTGCTTTTTACATGCATTTTTATTTAAATTTTTCGTCAGTTCGATATTGACAATAATTCGCTGTACGTGGGTTCGTTCTTAACGGGTTTCAGTGTATATATATATATAGATATATATATATATGGCGAAGTCACTGGGTGCTTTGAAAAAGCAGGACATGGCCAATAAACTTCACGCACAGTGATTAAAGAGAGAGGTTTCGGAAGAAGGCCAGAAAGGGAGCCCGAACTTCCCCTCGGGTTTCGCACATCTCCAGACAGGGGCACTGTTTGGGTGTAGGGCTCTACGCACAGTTGCGTTTGAGTACGTTTGAGAGCTTTGCGTCGAGAAACGAAAGAGCGAGCCACCGGCATATCTGTGCTTCGAATGAAGCGTGGAATCCAATTCGAACAATAGCTTGGCACGCGACATAAAAAGCAGGAATGTCCTGATTTCTCGCAGCCGCAACGCAGTCAGATGCACTCAAACGCACTCAAATTCAGCTATGCGTAGGGCCCTTTAAAACGCCCCGCGCGGCCTTGAAAATCTGTGCGCGAACAACATCTCACGGCGTGTGAAAGAAACGAGAGCGAATCTTCGACAAGCTTGTTCCGTGGCGAGGCGGTGCCCGCTCAGACACTTCTCTCTTTTGCCACCATGTCTTCACGCTTCCTGGTTCCTGTTTTGGTTCTTGGACTTTCTTATTGAATAATATGCCACAATCCAGTTGGCTAAGGAAGGAGTGAAATACTCAAATACTCCCTTCTTACAGTAGAACAATCACTCACTCAGAAATCGCCAATATACACGTTCCACAAAATTAAACTACACCCCGAGTTCGTGCAAGAGAATTACATCAACAGGGCATCCACATACACCTTTCGTCATACGCACTACCTACAGTCGAGAATACGCACCAATTATGGTAGTAAAAAGATACTTCATCAGATCGCACAATTATTAAATAATGATCCTAAAATACTGTCCATCATTAATAGCTCTAATACAATACACGCATTTAAAACCACCATAAAAAGTTTTCTTATACGTCTAACGTAATCTGTGTTGGTATTTTTATGTGTTTCTGTTTTATTATCTCACAATTTGTAAATGTCACTGTGTCCTTGTGTAATGATATAATTGTTTTGATTGTTTTTTTTTGTAAATTTTGCTGCTGGACTGTACAGGGGGACGGGCCTTTGTCAGGCGACCATAGTCGCCTTTTGCCCTATCCTCCAAGACGCTTGTCTGAATAAAGTATATTCAATTCAATTCAATAAGATGCCTCGCCACACTCTACAATTCTTAAGCTGCCGGAAGCAAAAAAAAAACAAAACAAAAAAACGCAAGACGTGATGAATTTTTAGCATCTAATTGTCACGCCTCAGCCAACGAGATTGCGGAATCAACCGATAAGAATGCAAATAAAAACAAACCATAAAGCAAAAAAAAAAACGCGATGATAATAAGCCGTTTTGAGCGGGGTTTTTTTTTCGTTTTTTTCTGGGGGCTTGTTATTTGTTGTGCGCGTTTCATAGGTTTCATAGCATGCACTGCTCGAAAGGGGCAGTTCTTAACTTTTGCACGAGATGTTTAATAATATTCACTCCCTTTGCGCAGCTCAAGCTCACGCTAGGGACACTTACGGGGGAAGGTAAGAGTTAGACACAAAGGGAGTTCCGATCTCTTCCGCCCCCTTTTATTAATCCAGTCGTTCGTTGACTTATTGCAGATGCACGACACTGCCCTTGCGGGCATTAGCGAGTTTTAGAAGAGCGCACACGAAAGCTCACCCGGCTTGAAATGGCATCGTGCGTGCCACTGCGCATGCGCCAAGTCCAAACCGCGTTTTGGATTGGCGCATAGCGACGACGCTATTTCTTAGCGCACGGGCAGCTTTTGCGTAAACTATTCTAGAAAAAATTATTTACGCAAAGTTTAGCGGCGTAACGAGCCTTGATAAATTCGCTGAGGCGATTAAAGTGGTGAGGACGTAGAATCGACAATTCCAACGCGAAAAAGAGTATGCAGACTCACACAGACGCCGACAACGTGACATTCCAATGGTTTGTTGACGCGGGCCCGGACGCGGTGCGTCTTGCCCGCACTTCATTGCGCATGCGTTCGAACAGTCGTCTGCTCTTTCAAACTTGTCTGCTTTTTGTCGTCAGCTCGTTCAAACGACAGCGGCCCGTAAACCAAACGTTGACCCGGTAATTGCAGCGATAAGAACTAAGTGCAGGCCTCAAAACACTTTTGAAGGTTGGTTGGGGTAAGTAGGCTAAGTGTAAACAAAAGATACAAGAAGATGTTGTTCATTGTTACCAGTGGCCATCAGCGACTTGTAATGCCCGATTCTACTTGCGGTTTTCAGTATCGACGTCCACCATTTCAGCTACGGTCCACGCTTTTGCATCCCGAGCTCGCTATTTTATACGCACTTGGGTGAAGCGTGCTACTGGCCCTGAAAAAATAATTCGAAAGATGTTTGCCAACAATGACGCTAATCTGCGATATGTGATGCGATATCGTAGTAGACTTCATTCATAAGAGGGCTGGCCTCGTGATGTCATTGATGCAGCATATACCTCTTCTACATTCCCATAGCGAGAAGGGTGAAGAGGTAAACGTGGGAAGGTGAATAGGGACCGCAATGGTAGCAATATTCATAAATGTTATTTGCAACGATATTCCGCCCTTTAATTATTATTAGTCCTGATGACTCCGCTTCTCGTCCCCGGGAGGAATATTTAGCGCCTGGTACTGTGCCAGTAAACAACAATCACTGTTCATCGACATTTGATAAGAAATACGACTTTTTGGCAATCTCGGCACTTTTTTTTCTTCGGTTCAATTCGTTCAGAAACTTGCTGTTGTGCTGCCAATCGGTAATGAACGAACGTTATTTTTTTAACGATAGTTTTACATGGGATCTCCTCAAGAACCTTGCTTGCTCGTGTTGGCGTTGGTCGCACCGTAGCAACGCCATGGGAAAAACTATCATCATCGTAGAGCAGCTGTTGTGTTGACGTCATAGCACGCGCTACCACTAGCGTAACGCCGTACCGAATAAAAAGAAAGAGGGCAGGGGAGGAAGCAATCTGCTTAAACTGCCCCCTCTCCTCCAACCCCCTCTCACCTTTTCGTAGGGAGGTGAGCGGGGGTAGGGAGGAGCATATGCCAGGGAAGGAACTGTGTATTAGTAGAATAATCCAACAAGCGCGGAGCCACATCAGAGAAATTAATGCAACGCCACCGAGGATGAAAAAATTATTTACACATAGTTGAGGAAAAAAAAAATCTTTATACATTCACAATTTTTTTTTCGTTTCCGTCACATTGTTTATTTTTTTTTGATAGAAAGTGATATGTTTGTTAAAAAAAACACCACGTGCTATCGCACCTTCATTGCTTTTGACGAAATGTCTAAGCCAACAAGCACTGTTGGCGAACAGTGTTCGTTTTTGTTTGCACAGAGGGTCGGAGCCTGACGATCAGTCTCCGTGGCAACCTACACGTCCGGCTTCAGCGCGGACGCTACGAGCCATATCCCAGCCAATCCATCTCTGTGAACGTAACACGTGACTACGCTTTCCGGCGCGTCACGATGCCTCTTCCGAAGGTCACGGGAAACTCATTCGGCCTCGGGTTGGCTCCTATGGCTCGTACACCATCCGCTGTGGCCGGGCGTAAGGTGAAACGGAGTATATAGTATAAAAATAGAAACAACCCTATTTTTTATTTACTTTTTTTGTTTTGGATTTACGAGTTGGCACGAAACCTGCACACCCAGTTGTTTTGCTGCTTTAATACTTTGTTTCTAAATAAGTTGCTTCTGCATTCAGTGCATTCCGAATTTAAAACGTCATTCGCGTTTGGCACCAAATGACGCTTTCGATAACTCGATAGCACTAATAGTGTATATGCCGTAAATGACCATACGTTTGAGCTGCAGCTCGTATATGCAAACATAGGATAATGCTTAATCTCAATAGTCTTACGAATTATCGCTTGTTCGTATTCATATACGTGGAGAAGAAAGCACAGTCCATGACGTTGATAATAACAGACCGAGTTATTAATGTCGCTTTTGTTTATGCACCTTTCGGAGGCTGTCCTGCACAGAACGAAGGCACGTAGTTAGCACATTTTTACGAGCACCTTGTCGCCTATATTTCACGGAAAGGCATGCAGCAAGGTTTGTGAGTCTACGGAGCGGCGCTGGACCTCGCACAAAACAAAGAGAAGAGGTGAAAGGGGGGGGGAATGCTCTCTACGCAGCTACATAGAGCCGGTAGCCCAAGTCCCGCTCCTCGTGTGTCACACAAAAGAAACAGGGTTCAGTCATGATGATATCTGCGGACACATCTCATGCATATATGCAGCATGTTGGCTTTATACATATATGTATGCTTCGCAAATGTTTCCTGCAGGCAGTTTTTGTATGGGCAATTTGATAGGACCGGTATACAAGGAAAAAATACGCCTTAGATCGCGTCTACCCAGGAGTCAGAACTCAGTGCGATTAACGTTCTTTCCAATTTACCCTTTTTTTCTCATTATCATTTTTTTTTTTTGGGGGGGGGGGGGGCATTGTCATTTGGTTGTTTCGTCCTTGGGTTGCAACGACTGGCGTCTCGCGTGTGCTGCAGCGAAGTAGGCATGGATCGTCTGGCTCATTCAAGTATACATACGCTGTTCGCAACTTTAACGGCGTATAGGGGGCGCACTAGTCCTATCAAAATGGCTGTCATTCGGATGATCGACGTAGGACAGCAGTAGGAGGACGTTGGGTCTTCGACGCGTATAGAGAATTCTAATTTTGTGAAATATGAGCGATATAAGAGCCTTACCTCGTACCTACACGTCTGGAAGGTGTAAACGAGCATCTTTATTATGAACCCGGTACCGCGATATACCGTCGTTTCAGCGACGGTGGTATCACCGCGGTACCACCGTCGCTGAAACTGGCGAATAGACCGTTGCAAGTTAAGAAAAGTGGGACAACGACTCACAGGCTTGCCGCTTTCGCAAAGAAAACGCTGAGAGGAAGGCGAGTGGAGAGAATAAAACCACCAATTATGGCCAGTAGAGACCTTCGTGAGAGTAGCTTGACCCGTTTTTCTTTTACTTGCAACGGTCGCTACGAACATGGCATCTCAAGACCCTTTTTTTCTTGCGGCATATTTGTCTATTTCTGCCACGAATTCAGAAACCAAAGCAGATACACCGTATGAACTCTCTGTTTTTCCTTTCCAGAGGAGCACATAAGATGGCGGCATCTAAAGACAGGCGACAGATGGAGGTGAGGTGCTTTTCACGAGGTTGGATTAAAGTACCCCGTTTAACGTCCAAATAAATCTCCGAATAATGTTTTGTATCGTGTAGCAAACTATGCTTTGAGTTTACAAAGAAAAAGAAAAAAGTTGTGAAAGGTTTGATAATAGGAGCTTAGTCTGCCAGAGAACGGCGACAATGTTACCCATTCTAGATGAGCAATTTAGCTTGTGCAACACGAGTGCTAGCCTAGGGTCTTTAACGTGCACCGCGCAGTAGTGATACATGACCGCACGCCGGTACGATGCTCGTCCAGATCGAAACGGGCAATGGTCAGGACTAAACACAGAATCCCTGGATTCTGCAGCGCGAGCTTTCGCTCCAGGTGTTTCGAGATGCGGTGCGTTGAGACTCTTGGTCCACAAACCTCAAAATTCATTCCCCTCTCTCCCTCCCTCCCCTTCCCTCCCTTTCGCCCTCCATTTCTCCCTTTTTCTCCTATGGGGCCTTTCCTCCCCATCACTCACTTCCCTTCCTCCATGGTCATGTGTCACACCAATAGACCTATTGCTAAATTACCCAAGCGTCAACGAGAATGCAGGGATTGGTGTTCCACGCGCCACACGCGCACGCCTTTCCCCTATAAAAGATTCGAAGTAAATGACCCAAGTAAAGTGTTGACGAACGTGCGTGCGAGATACAATTTGTTTTTGGGCATTTGCTTATTGAAAAGTTACTACTGCTGAGACCAGCACGTGCGGCGCGTTGAACACCAATCCCTGCATTCTCTTTGATGCTTGGGTAATTTAGCAATAGATCTATTCAGTTTACCCATTCTTCTCTCTTTCTTTCCCTTCCCTCCCTTCCCACCTACCTCCAATTATCTACCTTTCCTTCCCTCCCTCTCCTAATTTCTCCTTTCTTCCCCTCCCTTCCCTTCCTGCCACTCCCTGGTCATGTAGCGCACCAATTGAGATCCCCCTTCCTCTCTATTCTCTTGCCTCTCCCCTCCGAATCCCTCTTTTCACTGTCCTACAGTGCCTCTCTCTCTCTCTTTCTTTCCTCTCCCCCTCTCAGGCCACGTGACGCACCTATTTGGTTTCTCCAAAATTCATAAAATTATAGGGAAAACG
>JAZHYW010060959.1:0-62734 GCA_037355805.1 Ixodes ricinus
TCACTTTTATTTTTCAGAAAGCACGAACAAATTACTGAAAGGACAGATGGACCCATAGCCAACAGACCTTTCGCAAAAATCCCAAAAGCCCCCGCGCGCCGCGCGACGAATAACGGGAGTCCTTGGTATGCCCCTTTTCCTGCTACCACGTGACCATGTGGCATAGGCGAGCAGGCGCAGATTACCACGGCAACAACTTTTGAGCAGCCGAGTCGGGCGAGCAGCGAGCCAACGGCTGCCCCATTCTCATCCCTCTCCTTTGTACCGGCTCTGTCGTCTGCTGAAACAACGCTTTGTCGAACCTGGTCGAAACTTGCCACGGTTGCGGTGCAAACTAAATGGATTCGGTGACACTTCAATACGTGAAGGTAAGTTACGAAGAATAACATACTCAAATAAGTTCACCTGTCTCGATGGCTTTACGCTGCCACAGATAAGGTACAACGCCAACAACGTATGACTCGGCAGATGGGCGGGATGGCGGATGGCTGCAACAGCTACTGGCGGTAGCTGCCGGGACATGCGCGCAGTCGCGGAGGCGCAACGAAAAAGCGCATGATCTGTACCAAGGGTTCCCAAAATTCCCTGCCGTCATCGTGCTGTACGTTTTACAACAGATCTATTGGCTAGCGTCGATTCATTAAAAAAAATGATTATCTAAGATGCAGAGCATTTGACGTGTGAATTGAAAGACAAACTCAAAAGAGCAACTTACCAGAATATAGGTAGAATTTATTTCAAGCTATATTAATTACCTAAAAACAAAAGTAATGGCCATAAGATGAAGATGATTTAGGGAGAAAAGAGAAGATAGTGCTTCGGTGCTTTATTGAAGTTACGCGAATTTCGAAGATTAACTGACAATGAGTTCCAGATTTTTGTACCAGTGAACTGGATTAGCCTTTCCCTGTATACGTTGTGGCATTGTGGAAGATAAACAAGTCCAGCAAAATTTGCTCTAGTTTGACAAGAACCTTTAAGATAGGGCTGTTTGTAGTTACAATTTCATGAAACACTGTAGTAATTTTGTGTGTTTTAATATCCCCAAGTGTTAGTATACGCAGCTGAACAAAGAAACTGCGTGATTATTGCGTGTAATATGAGTCGGCTATAATTCGATGCCCTTTTGATTCGTTCTAATCCTACGCCATTTTGAACGTTGGGCTTGAGACATTCGGATCCACTCACCCTACGTTCCGAGAGTCCAAACCGTTCTGGATGTCGGCCAGGGCTTCACCGAGAGACTTCAGCTCGAATGAATTCAGGTCGCCCTGGGCCAGGTTCTGTGACGCACGAACGAAATAAGGGGACACAAAGCTCGTGGCGGGTTTGGCACATTCGCCAAACCGGTGAGACAGAACGAAGGGCACGCCGAGCAAAGGACCGCACGGTAAGCTCGGAGACCATGAACTCTTATTTTCACCCCTGCCAGTTTTGATATCGACAGCTGTCATGCCGGCGTGCATTTCCATACACTCCAAGGTAAAGTGCCGGCCCACGTATCCCCTATCTCCATTTGGCAGGTTCGAATCCCGGTCGAGGTGCCCACAATCTGACCAAGGCTTATTGTAGAAGGTCAAAAAATCCCCAGGTGGTCGGAAATCAATCCTCAGTCCCTCACAGGGGGCTTGAGATTCTCTTCGTTGGTTTGGCCTGTAAAACCCCGAAATTTGATTTGCATAGCTGCTACTGCATGGTGCACGGTTGTTACGACATGTATCAATTCTACAGGGTCGAATAGCCCCTGTAGAGTTGATAGAAGCTGTCATCTTTCAAGTGGACTAACTTCTAGGTGTAAGGGACCTCGAAGGTATTGTATAAACGTATATGAGGTAGGGAAGAGAACTCGAGCATGTGGCTCGACTACGCTTGCAACTAAGAGCATTGTGTCGTAAATTATACTTTGTTGTTACACTGAGACAGGTTTGACTCATGCCATTCCTGTACAGGATTTTGTAGGCAGAAATTAATGATTCGAGGGTACAAGCTAACTGACTGCATAATGTGCAACAACTCTACCATTGAGCAAAACAAAAAAAAGTTTAAGAAGTATTTTGGTATTTTTTAATACCTGGGTTTAACTCTTCTCGGCATGGTTGTTGAAAATTAAGATTAAAACGATCCTTCCTCGCGCGCGGGCATGGGGGCGGTTAGAGAGAAAAGAAAGAAGTTGAAGTAAATCGTTCACCAGAGCTGGGTCGTCCTGTTCCTTTCCCCGACGAGCGCTCTCAAGGCGCAACATTTGGTGCCGAAACCCGGGAGTTGAACGAGGTTGGACGCCGCATTGGTGAATATGGATCGACTAAAGAAGAAACGAGCGGTTCGACGCAGCCGGAACACCAAGCTCATAAATGAGATACGAGCTGAGCTACAATCGGACCCCATGGACTCCAAGAGACTTGAAATGTTGCGTGACAGACTGCTTGCTAGCAACGACGAGCTTCGGAAAGTCAATGAGGAGATAGAGCCCCTCATCGACGACAACGACTTGGAAGAGGACTACAACACCGTGGCTGACTTCGAGGACGAGGTCGCAAGGATCGTCAGCGAGGTGCGAGCCCAGACGACACCGCAACCGCCACGCTCCGGAGGCGACAGAGGCAGCAGCTCCCACATGACTGGAGTGAAGCTCCCGAAACTACAACTGCTGCAGTTCCAAGGTGAGCTTACACAATGGCAACCCTTTTGGGAACAATTCGACGTCGCGGTACACCGGAACACAAGTCTTTCTGAGCCGGAAAAGTTCCAGTACTTGCGCTCTCTTCTCGTTGGACCAGCAGCCAGTATGATCTCTGGACTACAAGCCACCGCAGCATGTTACCAAGATGCGGTAGAGATGCTGACCGAGCGTTTCGGGGATAAACAACGAATCGAACGCGAATATCTGGGAAGACTGCGTAAGCTACCAGCTGTGAAATCTGAGCGCGACGTACAGGGACTACGGAACGTCTACGATCACGTGCAAACAAACATCCGTGGCTTGCGTTCCCTGGGTATTTCGAGTGATACATACGCAGCTATGCTGGTTGATATACTTCTGACCAGCTTGCCATCACACATCGTAGTGGAGTACTACCGCATCAAGAGCTATATGCCACAACTGGCTCCTCCTACCCTCACCGAACAGAGTGCAGCCACTTCCAGTGGTACGACACGTTGTGAGGCTATGGTTGATACATCGAGGAATACGAGAGAAGAGCTGGCTAAGCTGCTACAATTTCTACGGGTGGAAATCGAGAGCCGCGAGCGATCCTCACGTGACGAGCGTCCATCGGCGAATCTGTCACCATTGGCTTCTAGACCTCGACAGACTATCTCGATTCCTTCAACAATGGTTCTGCAAAACTCAAGTCGTCTAGATGACGCTTGCTTCTTCTGTGGAAAGGAGGATCATGGTGCCAGCACATGTTCTTCCGGGAGCTCCTTAGATGAGAAGAAAAGGCGGCTTGCACAGGATAGCCGATGTTTCCGATGCACGAAAAGGGGCCATCGCTCTAAGGACTGTCACAGCAAGGCTCGATGTACCACCTGTAGCGGGAGACACGCCGTCTCTATGTGCAACCCAGAGTGGCGGCCACAATCACTTCGTCGTGGAGCTCCGGCCGAGAGCGGAGAAACTACCGACGTCTTAACGGCGGGTTCCACATCTTCACCTGGCGGCAACAGCGTTCTCCTGCAGACTTTCAGGGGCTGGATTGTGACTAACAAGAAGTCTGCTTACATTCGCGGCATCATAGACGGTGGAAGCCAGAAAACGTTCATCCGAGAGGATGTGGCAACAAGGCTTCAACTGGACACTATAGGGTACCTCGACCTGAAATTTAACACCTTCTCAAGCACAGAAACAAACAATCCCAGCCAACGATTAAAGGTTGTGCGCCTCCATCTGCGAAGCCAGTACGCTACGGCGAGCCATATATTGGATGCCGTGGTTGTCCCGTTCATATGTAAGGAGCTTACAGAAACACCGGTCGATCACTCGTTCATACGAACCATCTCAGGCGAGCTCGCGGACGAGTTGATGTTCCCCTCAGTGAAATCAGAAGCTGGTATAAGCCTCCTGATAGGCGCTGACCAGATGTGGCGACTTCTCACGGGAGAGATTCGACGCGCTGAAATTGCCACCGAGCTGGTGGCCATTTCAACTGTGCTGGGATGGACTTTCCAAGGGCCCACCAGCGCTGCGCAGGCGCTATCATGTTCCATGAATGCGGTTGTCTGTGTTCTCAGCGTTAATCACGAAGACGACTCCACCGCTTTGCGAAAAGTTTGGGATTTAGACAGCCTTGGCATCGTGGATGAGCCAACGACTGCACTGCGGGATCATAAGAACGCAATGGGACACTTCAACGAAAACATCCCGATGAAAGGAGGGCGCTATCAAGTCGCTCTCCCCTGGAAGCATACCTCATCAATCCTGGGGAACGACTGTGATGTAGCGCACACAAGACTACACAGCTTGATCAGACGACTGAAGCGGGATAGCACCGTCGCAAAGTCCGACGAGACAATCCCACGCTATATAGATGACGGGCAAGCAGAAAGAGTCCAGGAGGACACCCAGAACAGCGTCGGCATACTTGACACTGTCTGGCTCTCTCGTCCAAGTATCTTTCGTATGCAGACCTTTAAAGAAGGCACCAGTCGTTCCCACCATTCCTCTCTCTCCACGATGAACTTCCACGTGATTATTAGAGCGCTGCAGTAATCCTGCGACACTGGACTGCGCATTATTTCCCACAAAGTACCCAAGCCTCTCGCAGCCATCTTGAACGTAAGGGCATTATCATTGTAAATCCTGCTCGGGATTCCTCTACGAGCCACAAAACGTCAAAGGGCCAAAAGAAAGTGTGTCATTAGGGGTGTGCGAATACTCGAATATACGAATTCGAATCGAATAGAAAGTTCCCGAATAATTCGATTCGCGAATCGAATTCCTAGTATTCGGTCACTCGAATATTCGATATATTCGGCCAAAGACGCGCGGTCGGCGCGGGGCTGACAAAAAAGCCGTTTCTTTCTCCCGATGTAAGCGCCGTGATGTTAGACAGACCATGCGAGAAACACCTCTTGGTCCTACCATTCCACAAAAATCTAACGCACAGGTTAGAAAAAAGAAAAGTAACGAACGCCACGAACTTTATAGCACGCAGATTTACTCACGTCGTGACACAATCTACCCCTGAATCACAACCGAAACATCCCGTTTGCGCCGCCGCGCCATGCCTAATTCTTTTCACGAGTAAAGCCCCTCGTTTCAAATTGAAGCGCCGATATAAAACACACTTGCCGCACTCACAGAAATCGGCGACTGCACGATCACAGAAAGAAAACCACGTTAACCACGCCGATGAAACCAGCCGAGTTATCGCCGTCGTTCTTTTGGAACCGCAAGCCGCAAATTCTGATTCGGAACGAAACGGAACGGAAAAATAGTGTGCCTAGATTTGAGAGGGTTTCCAACCATTCGATAGCCGCGTTTGAATTACGAACTGCGAGAAGGTGACGAAAAGACGAAAGCGTCGATCGGGGAGGCGTCGTCGCTCGCTCTTCAGTTTGCTCGCCTTCTTTCCACGCGACAACACAACACATGCGCACTTACGACTAATCTGCGCTGGAGCCGTCTCCGTGGTTTCAGTTTCGCTTGCTCCCTCTTTTAAATCAAGGCTCTCTAAAACAGGATAGATAGACAGAAAAATGGATGCATAGCGGCAGTTGGATGGTGACTTGCGCCACCTAACCACGTTTTTTTTCTTACTTCAGATTATATTGTTTAAGCTTGTTTACTCAGATTTAACACCTATCTGTTTATTTATGTGAAATAAAATCCCGGGTGCCCTTTTTCTTCCTTAAAATGGAGACCAAATATCGCATAATGCCCCTTTTTTGAGATATACAAATATAAAAAAAAGTTGTGGTGTTAGGTTGTGCTTTTAACAGAGAAAAAAGGCACGCGTGGCTGTAACTTTGGTTTTTTTTGTGACGTTTAGGGTATATAGATTATGTTTGCGCCATAAAATTGGATCTTTAGTGCCCAAAGTCCAACAGCAACTGCTTTTTCTTTTTTTTTTTTCACCAGAATTTTTTTACATTTTATCTTTTGTTTTGTACAAGATGCATATTCTGCACCAGGCGCATACTCTGCACATATAATCATCTCATTCGCAGCACACTTTGAAAAATTCCTACAAATAAAATCACTATTCGATATTCGATTCGATATTCGGCTTTTTTTTTCTTGATTCGATTCGGTATTCGATTCGAAAGCTACTATTCGGTATTCGCACACCCCTATGTGTCATGGCTACGGAAGAGACGAGCTCTTGGTGTGCAGCTTGAGTGGTTAAGCAAGTGGAAAGAGCAATGTAAGAATTTACGTTCGTCACCGTCGGTCTTGACAAAACAAAGGACCCGCAAAATCGACTCCTACGACTTGGAAGGTGTGACTTTGTGGACTCTGTTGTGCGGTGACGGTGCGACTAGTGCACAGGCTGGCTGTGCAGAAAAGCGTCGGCATACTCGACACTGTCCGAGCACCGCCTTTACCGTCCTCCAGAGCTGGGTCGTCCTGTTCCTTTCCCCGACGAGCGCTCTCAAGGCGCAACAATGGTATTTAGTTATCTTTAAATTCAGAGTAACATTTGAAAATGTCAAATAGAGGCGATGACAGGCACATACACACAAGAGGGGCCCATGGGGTACTGGCCTCTCCCCCCCCCCAAATATTCCATTTTGCTGGGGCCTCCTTTCCCCTCCACCTCATAGAGCATTTTGTAAGCAATTCGTGATCAAGCAGTCCTGGCTGAACGTCCCGGCTAATGCAATAAGGACCATGTGCAAACACATTTCTATAAAACAGTGTCACGCTTCTGAACATAGGCACACAGAAAAAAAGAATCACTTGCACTTGTTAATCTTCAGTAGCTGACTAAAACTGCTAAAACTGCGCCGCATTAGGAAGGTTGGTAAATTGGCATTAAACAGTGCCGCGGAGCCGGAAACCTGGATTGGATTGTGATGGCCAAACCTTACTGAATTCCCACAGTTGCCAGACAGAAACGAAAACACTTCCACAAACCCATTCATTGGCAGGATTGTTCGCTTTGGCGCAATTTCTCCCTTTGGGTCAAACAGGAATTTATCACAACGGCGCATAGGTCACAACTAGCCCATCCCTGCTATTAAAGCATGCCCTTGCCGAACAGGCCCATGTACTATAAAAACACATTTTAAAGCTAGAAGCACGGGCTAGCTCGTGGTTGTTGCCTTTGCTTCCTGTCAGGTGAAATGTTCCTGGGATCAAGTCATAACAACAACTATTGCAAACTGTTTCCACCAAAAAGAGGCAAAAACACAGGCATAGCTCAGGTACACGAAATAAGCATTGCAGGTTATGGAAATGCTCCATGTCATGCGCCTCACCTTCCGCTGCTTCTCCCTGTTTTTTTTTTTTTTTTTGCGCCCTTGTTTGTTCACGTTTTTGTCCCTGTTTCTTTTTTTTGGTGATTACCCATGTGATCATGAGCCAACTGGCCCAAATTGCTGCTTTAATGCTGATGGCTTTCCAAGAAATAAGCAGGAAGGTGATTACAGGTCTTTATGACTAATAAAAGGTGGCAGTTATGAGCATTCCCGGGTCTGCCTGGGGCAGAATGTGGCCCTCTCTCTTTTGACTTTCACTAGCTAGAACTTCATTTAATTAAATATATCTTATTATCCCCGTAAAATTCTAATTGAAAAGTTTTTACTACAAATAAACGAAGACTGCCTACTAAGACGACACCTTCAAAGTATAGTATTTAGTCATCCGCAAAACGTGGCAATCTTGTCGCCGTAATCAGTCGTCGCGATCAGGTAAGCAACGATTCCCTCGTCCAACCTTGCACGAAGGAATTGTGAAACAGAGCCCCTGTCATGTCCTGCCTTTACCCACGATCTGCAGACTCTTCCTCCGCTCTTGCACGAAGCCGATGCCGTAGGGCGGACGACATACTACACATTCTAACAGCAGAGGGACTCGAATCCGGCAACACAACGTTTGTGGACAGAGTTCCTCCGCAATTCTTCACTTTCATTGGTTAATTCTTCACCTGCCACCAGCTATTAACGGTAGTCAATAAAAGGCAAAGAATCACTTTCAACGCAGAATGTGTTATATGCGTGGCTTACAGCTGCATCCTGTAACACATTCTTGTATCTTGTAATGGAACTGGTGTCCTCGCTGACTGAGCACAAGTCCCAGCCTAACCATGGTGCCTAGAACGTACCTTCGACCGACGTGTTTAGCGTCCCGTCCCACCCACGCTGTAAAAAGTAGTCCCGAAGTGGCAACAAATGACGTCGCAAAAACCGGACGGTCGTGCAGTCGGATGTCATGATCCTGGCGGTCGGTATTACGTGTCTCGGCAAAAGCCACGAGCAAACGTGAGTGGCGTTGTGGCCGCAGAGTGGTCGCCGCGGTCGCCACGGTCGTGGCCAGTGACAGCATGACGCCTCTACGACGTCATTGGGCGGAAATCGGGAACCGCTTCCTCAGACGCGGCTCTACCGTTGCGTTTCAGCACTTCAAACGCAACAGTAGGAGACGCGTCCGAGGCGCTGTAGCCGAACGCCACCTCCGAGACGTAAGGTGGCCTCGCTCACCTTGACCTGAAGCATGATTGAGGTGGAGCTTGGCAACCAGGTCCTTCACTTTGGACCCGGCCGGGGAAGGGGAGAAGGGAAGGTGAAGAAGACGGCGTGCTGGCTGCCCTTGCCGGAGCGCAGCGCTCCATCAGCTCCCTCGCCTCCTCAAGGCACTTGTTGCGGATCGCTCTGGGGCTGGATCACAAACTGGAGGCCCTGCTCCGGGGCCATCTTGAAGAGGGAGGACACAAGATGCACGGCCTTTAGGTTGCAGAGTTTGCTAGCTTCAAATAGTGTCCACACTCCGCTTCACCTTACGAAAACGTGCGACTACACACCCCATGCATCGCTGCGCCCTCCTTCGAGGTCGTACGGTGCACTTGCGTGGCATATGATTGACTTCGATGATTTTTACTAGTGCCTGCTACGACCCGTCGTTAGGTGAAACGGACTACATATGGTGGTTGCTCCAACAGTGTGCTGGAGCTTTCAGGATACACGAGGACTGCTGGCAAAGGCGCATGGCAGAAGATTCTGAGGTTCTGGCCAGGATTCAACAACTTCCGATATCCTCCCTGCTGCTGCAATGAAAGACTATGTGAAATGGCAACTGTCTTAAAAAATAGGCCAATGAATAAACTGTATCGACTTGGGCGTAGATCATGCTGCTGAAGAGAGGAGTCAGTGTGCCCACTTTCCAGCGAAGCACATGAAAGTCGATCGGTCGGAGACAGCACCGAGACACGGATCAAAAACTGCATACCTTTTCACAATAGGCCAGGATTCCTTCGAGGGACTCCTGCAGATCCTTGTTGAGCACTTCGAACTCCATGATCAGCAGCGCGCATACCTCTTCTTGAACTCGGGGAGGATGGGCTGACCGTACGATGTCTGCGCTAGAGTCAAGTTTCCCATAAATATGGTCAGCTACTAGGAAGCCTTACTCAGGCAGAGGAAATTTTAAGTCCACATTTTCTTGACTTTGCCATTTTCTCAGCTTGTGTGTTCAGCTCCCTCAGCTTGTCAATCTTTTCCCTCTTTAGAGACAGGATTTTGGAGAGTTGCACCTGCATAAGGAGAGAAAGGAATCAGGAAATACAAAAGGGAACACAGAAGGTACAGTCAACTTCCGTTAATTCGAGCTTGACGGGGCTTGTGAAATTGGGTCGAATTATCTGAAAGTTGAATTAAAAGCATGGAAAATTTTGAATATCCACCACTCTAGATCAGGTGGGCTAACATTTTTTATAATGAGCCGCTGCACACTGCCGCATGGCTGTGGCAGTGGCCGTGTATGTTCTTCGCGCGATCGGTGCAATGGCGGCAGCGGTGACCGTCGGCACCATTGCAACACCGCTGCGGAGGCAGCGTTTGCTGCTGTACACGCCAATAACGTTGTGCGCAGCGGCGTTGAAATGCTTCTCTTGATTGTGCGCGTGCGCGCGCCGCCAACTCATTGCAACTTCGCTGCGGAGCAGCACTCGCTGCTTCACAGCAGTGTTGGAATGGTTGTTTTGTGTTGGTACCCGCCCCTGACCAGTATCTCAACATGTGTTCTCCCTTTCTCCCTCACCGCAATTCCGCGCGTGCTTCAAAATTTTAAAACGGGTTATTTTGCCGACGGTGTTCCTGATGTTCTAGATAACGCATTAGAATAACGATAATATGAATCCATCAAGATCACGGAAAATATTATACATACTTGCGATTCACTTGCTCTCACCTGCAGTAAAAAAAAAGTCCGAGGACACCTGAGCACTTTTTATGAGCCTTTTGAATGCGAAAGCATGAATGTCATTCTTCCGCTCCCTTAGTTCGGCTGCAGCGCAGGAACGTGGACGGCCATGTGTCACTAGCGGATGGCCGAGCGGCCTCTATGGAGTCTGCCTGGACAAGCTCTGGCTCTGCCGCCACCGCTCCATCCTCTACTGCAGCTGCGCGCGCCGATGCTGCCACGGAAAGGGCTTTTCTGGTGGCTTTTTTGGAATTACACCGAATGAGAGCCAAAGGAAGCTTCGTTTCTTGATCATGCGTGCCAGCCAATAGGAGCATAATCCTTCAGAAATCTGCTTCTCTTGGGAAAGGGGATTTTAGGTGCCGTTTGGCCAACGTACGGCGGGTTTCAAAGCTGATGAGCGTCCGTTCGCTCCACAAGACAGTTAATGCTTTCGCATTAAAACTCCATTATGTTTTGTTGGGTATTATTTTCTAAGAGGTCCCCAATAGGCACATTTAGAACATGTAAAACCACTAGTGTTGTGTGGATATTAAAATAGTAGTTTCCATTAATATCGCTCTTCAATATTTGTTTCGAGATAAACGGTGATATATTCAAACTTTTCGAAGTGTTAAAGGAGAGACACAAACATAAAATGTTTATTTTCCAAAAAAAAAAAAAAAAGAAGAGTTTTTTAAGTTTTACAGTTTTGGCAATTCTAAGTATTAATGAGCAACATGGCAAAGTTTGGTAAACTTCAGCACCGATTACCAAGAAAATAAAGCATTTTCAACTCCTCCGCGGTACTGCGGAGCGCTAGCAGAAAATGCGAGAAAGGCACCATTTTCTAAATTTTCAGAACGGCAGAGCGCCTCACTCGCGAGGCCTAGCATGGCATTAGTAACTTCCTGGAAAGGCCGTGCATGGAACGCACCGAACATGCCACTCCTGTATTTTATTCAAATGCTGCTGCACGCGCCAAGCCTGCCAGCGGAAGGAGCCTTGTCACCACGTGCGTCCGATACGACTGCATCATCCCCACCATCGGCAACGGCACCTCGTCATGGGCGGATCTCAAGCACAGCATGTGGGAACCACAAGAACTCGGAACCATGCGACACCAGCACTACGATATAAGCCCAGCTACTGCCACTTCGTCTTTCAGTGGGCCCAGCAGCCGTGCATGAAATCGCATCAAACATGCCACTCCTGTTTTTCATTCAGGTGAGTGACCGAAACTATGGTAGATGCTACAAAAGCGATAATAGATGCTTATTCATGCTGCTGTGCCCCAAAGTGTTCTTCTCTTGTATGCCATTTTGCCCTGAAGTGTTTTGTTCTTGTATGTCATTTTGTTATGAAAAGATACTGCTAATGCTCCGCGGAGACGTAGAAGTAAACCCCGGCCCCACAAAACTTGAAATAATGGAAGAACAAATTCTTGAAGGTCAAAAATGCATAACCAACGATGAAAAACAGATGACAGATAAGCAAAATCAGTTCCAAACTTTCTTAGATGAAATGAGCGGAAGGACTGCTCTGCCTTGAAAACTCGCTAGTCACAATAAAAAAAGAATGAAGAAGCTATCACGGAACTGCATAGCTCAGTAAACGAATTACGAAGAACGGTTACAAATCAACAAGCTGCGTTAACCAACCTCGTGAAGACAGGAGCCGTAAAAACAACATGATCATATTCGGAGTTCCCGAGCCTGAAAACGAAACAAATGACGACATTCGATCAAAAGTACTTGAGGAACTCTTTCGTGGTCGTCTCGGTGAGACTGTACAGATGGCTAAACGAATAAATAGACTTCGAAAGAAGCGCGAGGAATGATCACGTTCGATTAAAATGAAGTTCCATGACTATAACGAAAAAATTGAGGTTTTTAAGAACTGCCATAAGTTAAAAGGTTCCAGCATCTCCCTTCAAAACAACTTCTGCCAGGAAACATTACGTAAACGAAAACAGCTTTGGGATAGTGCGGAGACGGAGAGAGCTTCTGGTCATCGGGTTAAAGGGGCCCTGCAATGGCTTTTTTACTTATTTTTAATTTGCACCAAACCTGAGCGCACTGAACGTAGTAACTTAATGACACTTTTCTTTTCTCAAATTTCGATTAATTTTAGAAGTTATAGGCAGATTAAAATTACAAAAACACGCAAAAAATAACCTCCTTCATGACGTCCTTGGTTGCTTGAGTGGCCGTGAACTAGACGAGGGGTGGTGAGCTGAGCGAGCGCTCACGGCTGCCGTACTCCGTGTAGACGGCGCGAGAGGGCGCCACTAAAGCGTGTTCTGGATAGGCTGTATGTAGCGGGCAGCTAGAGCGACTCTCATTGCATTTGCTGCGCGATTAAACACAAATTGGGCATGACACTTCATTGGCCACAAACGACAGCAAACACGGGGTAAAGATCAGTTCCAGAATGGGAGCCACTTCGCGCTGCCATACCGCGAAACGGCCAAACCGCAAGACAAAGCTGCTCACCGAAGGCCTTGGGAACGCTCAGAGCCGGCCGGGTCCTTCGGTCCCTACGGCCGCAGCGCCGCCGCGTACATCCGGGACCTTTCCGTGTCGGCGCCTGATCCCACTACTCCTTTCTAGTAGGCGCCGCCTTTTCCACTGATTGGTGGCGGGTATGTCGACGGATCATTCCTTGTTTCCGTACTTTATAAACTGCATTTGTTTCTTTTCTGATCTCAAATACTGAAGAAAAACTACTTTTATAAATAATTGAAACGGTTCGCGCCACTTATATTTTGTATTTCGACTAAAAAGAAGCTTTTAGCGGCTCTGACCAGTAGTAAGCCCAGGACCTAAGACGTCACATTACGCGCGCTTTCGGTACCGCGGGTCGCCCCCGTCGGTGGAGGAGGTTTCCGCGTCGTCCGGTTAAAATATGACGCACTGATATTTAGTGACTCTCTCCGTGCCCGCTGGCTTGCCCGAACCCCAAGAGACGTGGAAACCGCAAAAAACGTAGACGCTTAATTATGATTGCAGGGCCCCTTTAAGCTTTTTTAAAGATAAGCTCCAGATTGCCAATGATTTGTATTTCTGGATAACGAGGCCGGCTGCCAAACTAAAATGTCCAAAGATAGACCTGCGCCAGTTGTAGACAAGTGACGTAAGGGCTTTCCATATACGAGACAAGTTCAATCCCCTAAGCGGGGAGATTTTTGTTGGCACGTGAACGTGCCTCGCCTCATAAAACATTTTCACTCAAAAATATTGGGAAAAAATTTTCTGCATTAAAAATTTGAATTTGCTTATTTACATACAGTCGCTGACCTATTTTTTAGACATCGCAGGGGCCAAAAAACGTTTGAATAATAGAGCAATTAGAAAAACTAGCAGATTAAAAACTTGCCTTTATTATGTCTAAGCAGGCTTAAAGGGACACTGACACCCCCAAAAAATGTTTTTTCATTTCTTGCCAGGCGATTTATTATGGTGTCGGAAGGCTACCAAATTAATAGTTTGCAACAGAGTCAGTATATCTTTAATAAAGCCGAAAAATGCAACTGCTCGAAACCAAAGCCAGGCACGAAGGTCGGAGAAGTGGAGAGGAGAAAGTGAGTGGCGGAAGTCACGTGGCTACACCCGACCGCGCGTTTTTTAATGCAAAAGCATTAACTGTCTCATGGAGTGAGCTGGCGTCATCAGTTTGAAGCGCGAAAACGGCACGTAGTTTCCCGATCCTTCGGTTCCATTGGCTGACGTGTGTCGACGGAGCTCCCATTGGCCGCTGCGCTCATCAGTTTCCACGACTGCTCACCCCATGGCGCTGTATGTCCATCAGCGCGCCGTTGCATCCCTGGGCACGGAGCGTCCAAGGTCACCGTGCCCAGGGGAGCACACGCGCTGACCGACGACGAAAGGTATGCAGCAGGCGAAAAAGGGAGCGGACGAGCGGCTTGCATGCTTTCGCATTCGCAAGTCATTAAAAGCTTAAGCATATTTTTTTCCCGTCCAATGTTTTATTTATTTCTTCGCAGCAGACGACATGTATGTGGAGAACCGTTTGCTGTGCGATACCTTTGCAGTTATGTTTGTTCCACTCACTGTTCTGCACTTCAAGATGAGTTGTTTTGTACATTGGAGAGCTGAAGATGAGTAGCGAGTGCCCGTGGTAAATTTCCGTGATCGGCTCCAGAAAAGAATGCCCCCAAGATGTTGCGTGAAGAGCTGCCTCACACCTCCTCCGTCCGAAAAAAGTGACATTGTGCGGCAGGGTCTGCACAAGTGTCCGAAAAATCAACGGAATCGGGACCAATGGCTGGCTGGCAATTCCTGTAGAACATTTACGGGCACCTCGGAAAGCGGACGCTACCCGATTTATATGCTCCTTGCATTTTGTGGAAAGTGATTACATTGAGTTCGCAGGTGTTAAAAAGGACAGGGTTCGTACAGGTTTTCAAGAAAAAAATTCAAGGACTTTTCAAGGACCTTTCAAAAAATAAAGAACACTACAGTAGATCACACACATTATTTTTATTGCACAGAACAAAGAAAACTGACTTCACTTGAAGTTATTGCGCGTACAGTTTCATTCGACTAGGTGAAGTTAGTTCTGGAGATTGTACATGGTCTCATTCGACTACATTCGCCCATCGAAGCGATGTCGAACGTCTTTCTGCAGCGTGTGCATTTTGCGCAGTGAGGGTTTGCTGTATCTGGCGCAACCCAAAGCTTATAGTCGTCGTTGCTGAGCCAAGCGCTTTGGAACTTACATTTCCCGGGCATTATTCTATGCCATCTGAATGCACGAATCACTGGGTCACTACACGCACCATAAGCGACACGTGGGAACAAACAGCGAACAAAGCATCCGGAGTAGGCACAGACCAGATATAAACAAAGCACAATGTGGCCAACAGACAATTCTCGGCCTATGGGGC
This sequence comes from Ixodes ricinus, assembly GCA_037355805.1. Classification (NCBI taxonomy): domain Eukaryota; kingdom Metazoa; phylum Arthropoda; class Arachnida; order Ixodida; family Ixodidae; genus Ixodes; species Ixodes ricinus. The sequence goes on from JAZHYW010060959.1 coordinate 15,249, forward strand.
TGTGCCTTTTTTAGTGGGTTGCCAATAAATCCAGCTAAAGACGAAGGCAAAAGAAAGAATTAAATACTACTAAATTTAACTCTTGATTCATATAACTGCATTTCCGTTGCAAATAAGCACGCTGGCGCAACATGCCTTTTTTACGAAGAGGTCGAGACTCTCCAGGCTCTCCAGCCTCATTGTGGCCACTTATGGCTTTTGGCCAACCCTGAAGTCGAAGCAAGCCAGATGAAAGAAAAGAAAAGAAAAAGCGCGGCGGCACGCGCGTTTTCTTTTTTCTTCTTGCGCAGGAAGTTTGATTGGTTTGACTTCGCGATCTCGGTGTCGCGGAAAGCAAGCAACGAATTTTCCCGGGACCACGCTCAACCGCTATAAAACGCGGGTCGCGCAACCGAGCCCCGCGAAACGCTAAGAATTCAAGGGTTTTCAAGGACGGCAAAGATATTCCAGCACTTTCAAGGCCTTGAAAAAGCAACTTTCAAATTCAAGGGTTTTCAAGGATTTCAAGGACCTGTGCGCACCCTGAAGGAAATCCCATACCATATAGTTCAGTGACGTTTTGTCCACAACTTTTATATTTTTTCAGTGATAATTGTAAAAAAAATATGTAAATATGTGCAAAACGTATGAAACAAAAAAAAAAAATGTACGCCCCAATTGGGATTGAACCTGATTCCGCCACGTGTGAAGCGGACGTTTTTCAACTGAGCTACTGGGGAAACAATATCGTTAGCAGTAATAAACAATTTCGTTAGCAGTAATGCAACCAGTCAACTGTAGGTTGGAAAGTTTGCTGCCGATTTTCCTCCAGTAAAGGCACTCCCGGGTCGAAGTCGGGCAGCACCACGCATTGGCCACATTCGCGCCTAGTAAAGAAATAGTATGCGTGCATAGTCAACTCGAAGTACGCACTTCGTGCTTAACGTTTGTGCGAGCGATGTCTTCAGCCACGAGAAAGGGGCGACAAGTCGGCGACGTCTTCGTGCAAATCGGCTTGGTGGTCGGGCGTGTCGCACGGGATGAATACCATATCTTTTGATCGGTCCAAAATTTTTCTTTCAAAAGAAGACAGAATTCGCCGGTACAGCAGAACGAGAGTTCTGAAGTAGAGGTTCCACACCCGTCGTCCGCTGCCATCGCCAGATCCCCGCGAGTCCCATGATACGCGGAATGATGCCATGTTGAGAATTACGCGGTGAACGCACAGAATGCTTCTGGTTCTATGTGCAACTTTTTTTTTTTTTCAATCAACGTATTTGCAGCTTTTTTAGAAGCCACAGAAAATGGGTTTCCATATTTTTTTCTATTTTTAATATTGAGGGTGTGCCTTTGATGACCAACGACTTTGATTAAATTTGGTGGTCGTGTCTAAACCTTAGAAAACGGCCCGTGACCACGGGAAAGAGAGTGAGCGCCACTCTAATCGGCCAGTTCTTAATCGGCGGTTTTTGGGCGATAAGAGACCGAATTTCGAGCTGCAAATTTTGTTCTGGGTAGTTGGGCTCTCATATGTCACGTACAACTAAAACCTCTGCGAGCATAAATACCCTGTCAGTGTCCTTATAAAAAAGTCGTCGATACAGCCTTGCTTCAGGTCAATCCTCCACTTGCATTCGGCCACTTTCTATTAGCTTGAGATTCGCTGCCTTGTCTAGAGTTATGGTAGAGTACTTTCCGCTTCTTAGCGACACTTTGCAGCGGCGGAAGAACAGATGAGGCCATGACGTCCCAGCCAGCGTAGTCCGAAAACACGATTCACCGAGACGAGACGAGAGGCGCAACTCGACGACTGCAGAATGGTGAATGAACAAAGCAAAATGGTAACAACGATGAAGATAATGACGCGCAGCTAGAGAAAAAGAAAGCCGCAGAATAGCGTCGCCTAGCAGTAGGACTTAGCAGTACTCAAGTAGCGCTGCCAAACCAAGCCAATCCATGTGCAGCCAAAACAGAATCTAAAATGGCGGCTTCTCAGTGGTGTTTCCGCTGATCACTTGCAACTATTTTGTCTAAAAAATTTACTTTCAGACTTCAAACTGTCCGAAATATTGGTCGTGAATATGCACTATTTCTATCGGGTAGGTCACGGTTCCTCCTTTAGATCCGAAATATTGAACAAGTCCGAAATATCGGCGTCCGAAAAATCGGTCGACGACTGTACATGTAGAGGAAAAATTGGCCACGACCTTTATCTTCGAAGTTTTATAATGCATGAAATGCAGTATTTCTGGTACAATCCCAATTATTTTGAAGACCGTCGTTTCGGGAGTGAAGAAGGACCTTTATTAATGCGAATAGCATTCTTTGGCTACTTCACACACTTTTTCGTCTATGTATCTATGTATCTGGCAATCTAACCTCTTTACGCCGCGTGGTCGTAAATAAATAAAAAAGACCAGCGCCGGCTGGGATTCGAACCGTTGACCCTTTGATCAGCAGGCATGACGCTGCTAACCACAGAGCTATGAAGGCAGTCATTCAACGCACTCTAAACGGTTGTTTATACAGTAGAACCTCGTTGATACGTTTTGAAGAAACCGCGAGAGAAAAACGTATTACCCGGGAAAACGTACGATCCAAACTCACCATTTTCAAGCACAAAAAAAAATAGTGAGAATAAGATTGAACAGCGTTTAATACAGCGCTCATTACCGAAGCGTCTATCAGCTTCTGCTGGCGAGTGCCAGCAGAATCGTTCTGTGCGATGGTGTCATGGCTTCGCGAAAGCGCGTTGCTTTCTAGCCGATTCACACTGACCGGACCGAATCGCGATTTTCGATCCGCGAGGCCGTGTACCACGTGACCGCACGTCACCGATTCCTCGCGATCCAGCGCCTGCGTCCGCGGACGCGCGGACTGATAAAGTCGAGCGCCTTTTTCACTCGTGGACTTTTAGCGGGAGATCGACTTGAAAAGCGTTTAGTCTGGCAACGGTACATTGTTTTTTCTTTTTTGTTTTTGTTTCTGGGCGATGAAAACAAAAATGGCGCATCGTTGGTGTTTCGTGCGTTCGCTGGTTCATTTTGTCGCTAGCGTTTCTTGGTTTCACATGTGAAAGAAACTGCAGAAACTTGTCTGGCTGACGCAATGCAGGTTTTGGCACTCCTCCGGGTCCCGCGTCGAAGCTCCCGTCAAAACTTCGCCTAGCACGCCGCGATGATTCTTGCATCGTCCAATCAGGATTTCACCGAGCAAGACCTGCCTTGTGGCTGTGGTGAACTTGAGTGTTGTGCACAAGCGCGGAGTGCGGTGAAGACATCTCCAAACACCCCTTCGCGAGCCCAGAGCTTCGTGGCTTCTACGCGGAACCTTCTCGAGCAGGACCATGCCTGTGTCACTCTCATGCCTTGGGTCAGTAAAGCTTGTGGCGCTTGCGCGCGAAGCCTATCACGGTGTTTTGTCTCGATCTGTACGTAACAGCAGCGTACGATGCATTATCGCGGTAGCAAACGTCGATTTCTCTCTTGGACAACAGTGCCACGTGCGATGTTGGAGTTCCGCGGCACTGTGGGGTGGCGAACAGGTTCGGTCCGTCCTCGCTGGCGTCTGCTCGTCGTGTTCCTCGTGTGGATGCGCTTGGGAGACGGACGATCCGCGGACATGTCGTCACGTGATCAATCCGTCCGCGGATTAGTCCGTCGTGTGAATCGGCCATTCGCGACGCCATCGCAGAACGGAACGAAAAGGGCACGGGGGGCTCTGGGCACGGGCTTCGGCGGAACGCGAAACCGACGCTGCCAAAGAAAGCTGACAACGCAAAGAAAGAAACAAAGAAATGCCAGATTTGTTGATTTACTACAACGCGCTCACCGCTACTGCCAGCTACTGCTCCCTCTCACGTCACAGTCTAGAGTTACTCTTGCGCACTCTTGCAAACGGTGCTTTCAGCCCTCGGAACAGTGCCTCAAAGAGCTTGCTGGAGTTACCGAGAGCGACCCATAATCACGTGTCTACTTCGGAAACGCTTCGAAAAGCCGTAAGCGAGCGTACTGCTATGGTAATGAAGAGAACATCACGCTCGCACGGGCGAACGATTGGTAGACAGCTGTATTTGGGTTTCGAATTTTCGAAGTGTCTAGCGTTACGTTTCGATTTTTATGCTGCTGCTTCGGTTGCTCGTTACGACAGCATTCGTGCCACTTTTGCAAGCGGTGGCACTTGACACGAGGAAAGTGAACGACAGCACCAGATGGACGTGCTGTTGGTACGAGCGTAACGTTGGTACGAGCGGTTAGTACGCCGCCGCCGGAGTTGCAATCGCTAAAATCCTTTGTTATTATTTCATGGGAAAGACTCTTTGACGAATCGAATGATGAGCTAAGACAGTAAAATCACGCTGTGTTTTCTGTAAACGACCTTAATCACCCGGACGGCTCTCGGAAGTTGCAGAGAACAATAGACGCAGCGGCGGCATTATCAGCGGGCACTGCCAGACCGTTCCGCACGCGCGCGCCATGTATGCCTCGGCGCGCTCGGCGCTGCGTTCGTCGAGGCCGGATGTTCGGAGCTCCGTTGATTGCCACAAAAACGTATAATCCGATCGACATTTGGCAGAATGTTGAGCGTATTTTCCAGGAAATCGTGTTATCCAGGAACGTATGAACCGAAAAAAAAACAGCGCAGCTCTATGGGACGTTTCCCGTGCTTTCACTCGCGAACGTATGAACCGGGAAATCGTATGAACCGGGAACGTATCAAACGAGGTTCTCACTGTATCATTATAGACGCGCCTACAGCGCTGTCACAGCACGGTGCGCGCGCGTCCATGCACGATGGGCATCATTCCGCTCTGCGTGAGGCTGAGCACGGCCGCTAGCTCACCCTCTCCCGCGCTCGGGAGAGGATGATGTAGCGGCCGTGCTCAGCCTCACGAGAGCGGAATGAGCCCTCGTGCATGGAACGCGCGCGCACCGGTAGCTGTGACAGCGCTGTAAAGCGCGTCCCATGGTAAAGATATAAACAACCGTTTAGAGTACCGTTGGTTGAGACTAGCTGAGACGCCAGAAAGTCTGGTCGGTACCATTTTGAGTGTTTGTGCGTATGGCGCGTGCTTTGCTCGCCTTCCTAGTGACACAAACGCACGTGCTGGGCTGCGGAGATCGTGCGCAGGGCTGTGAAAGTGTCAACAAATTTAGAATCGCCTCAAGAGTGGGCTGGCGTATCTAGAGTGTGCCGGCCACCTGACGAACGCGCATAACTCCGCACCGTTTGATGCTATTCGCATTAACGTAGATAATCATTCCCAAAGTATGGGTTCTGCTGATTTTTTCTATCAATCTCCCTGTACACTGAGTGGCGAAATTGGGTGCATAGGTCAGGTAGCGTCAATTTTCCTGCAAAATTTGGCTGGTAAACTGAATCGGTGTACAGGTCACATAACTTCAATTTTCCTGCTAGATTTACTGGGGACATTTCATTAATGCGTCATGTGTCGTCATGTCACGTGACATCAATTTCCACGTTAAATATTGTGGGGAAAGTGAAGGTGTTTAGGGTCATGCGATATTGATTTCTTTGCCAAATTTAGCGAAGAAACTGAATTGGTGTATAGGTCACATGACGTTGGATCACATACGTCAATTTTTTCACCAAATGTAGCGGGGAAAACTCATTGGTGTATAGCTCACGTCGATTTTCCCACTGACTTTGATAGTAAAACTTACCTAACTGGTGCGAAGATCATGCAATGTCAAGTCATGTGATCTGACCACCGGTTTAGTTTCCCCGCTAAATTTAGCGAGAAATGCACAGACGGATGGACAACGTTTTGGGATTGGGTGGTTCCGTTAAAAAGCATTTCATGCTTTGATAATGCGTTGCTCTTTGCATTGAGCATGCTTTCCTTGGAAAGGAATGCGTGCTCTCAAGACTTTGCTGTCCTGCCACGGCAATGTAGAGGATCCAGATGTGCTCGCCCTCGGCACATTGTCCCAGGTCTTTTGAGCCGTCGTGGTCGTCAAATGATGCCGTTTTGTTGCCACTAAGCATAATGTACTCATTGTCCAAGTCATCACCGTCACTTTGCCCAAGCAACCCCCCAATTCCTGCGTCTGTCAAAGCTCTTTTGTGCCACTTCGAACCACCCATGATCCAAAACAAGAACAAGAACAGAGACATTTCTAGGGTTACGTGTTTTCAGATAAATCTGAAACACACTAGCTGGAAAATTTTCCGTCGATATGGATTTATCCAAAGAGCTCAAAATTTTGAGGTTACAGCGACAAACTAAACAGCAAAAAAGGCGGAGTTTTACAACTTAACTTTATAACAGCACAAGGTTAGTGGTCTTGGGGAAATTCCACTTCAGTTTCCTTTGAAATGTGGAACTACTGACAAAAAGGGGTTTGCTTTTTAGCACGTCGGTTCCTTTTGGACAAGTCATGGTACCCTGAACCCTATTTATTTTGATTTTCGAATTTTTAGATTTTACGCAGTCAAAGATACTCCGAATTTCAAAGAATTGGGATCCAACAAAAATAAACTCCAATAAACCCCAAATCCCCAGCGAAAAATAAACTCCGAAAACACCCTCCGAATTTCGCGAAATAAACTCAGAAAACACGAAATCCTAGATATTTCTCAACTAATACAATTAAACTCTATTACCACCCGGCAAACGCAAATCCATCTAAACGTGTTTGGTACTGTGTTCGACTAATGGCGACATCAATACAGCTTCTGTCGAAAAATGCCGCGCTAAAGACGCACTCCCCAGTCAAGGGGTTAAACCTCTATATCGCGAGAAATTATAAGTTTGGCATCACCCAAGCACCACTGAGCTTAAACTGGACGAGGTTTCAGTTCCAAACATTGGGGCATATGCCGCCATTGCTCTGGTCGCATGACCACGCCTCCGCAGCATTTCGCACCGCTTGTTCGCATCAACTGCTGCGGCCCTGCAGAGCGTTTTCGCTATCCCAAAATATAACACATCCTACATGAGGACATCACCGCAGCCGGCAGTTTTAGGAATTTCCGTGCCACTCCAAAATTCGGATCAATGGCGGTCGTCACCGAGACTTTGTCGCGCCTTCTGCGCACAACTCCCGTCCTCTCCCAACATACTTTTTCACTTGTAGCCAAGAGTAAACGAGCTTGAATTACCATGAGGGTGAGGAAGTCGACGGGAAAGCCGCCCACGGTGGACGCCTCGTCGCCGCCAGACAGGCCGGGCCGCAACGGAGAACCTCCCAGCAGTGGGTCGTTCTCCTGAGGACCCAAAGACGAGCGTTAAAAAGACAACTCGAGGTTTCCTTGGGATGAAACGTTTCGCTACTTTGACCCGCTTGAGTGCCTAAAAGCATGTCCAATCTGCTCCCAGACACCCGTCGCCCTTTCGACGAACCGCACGATTTATGAGCCTCGGTACGGTGTCCGGAGCGCGTCTCCAACTGGCGTGCTTAGCGTCCCATTCCGCCCGTACGTCGAAAGTGGGTACCGAAATGGCAACAAGCGACGCCGTAGAGGCTAAACTGTAATGCTGTCGGACGTTGCGATCCTGGCAATTGGTCGTAGGAATGCTGGCGAAAAGCACGAACAAATGCGAGTTTTGCCGCGTCCCAACTCCTCGCTGCTGAAGCTTCTGTGGACTGCCACACTGGGGAGCGACCTGCGGCAGAATGAGTGTCTGCTACATCTACCACCGCTGCCAAGGCGCTGCCAGGATTACGACCGGCGACAATGTGAGACTTCTACGACGCTCACCGGGCGGAAATTCATGACCACTTTTTTGGGCGCGGTAAGCGCGCCAATTGGAGATGCATTCCCTGGCACCGTGGCCTTAAAGGGAAAATGAAGGCAATTTTGGATATTTTCTTGGCAGTTGAACTGTGTTGCAGGCACGTCCCAGGCAACGTTGCCCAGATTTCAGCTGAAATTGGTGTTTCTGAGCTGTGCAAATCAATTAAACAGTCGCGGCAATAATCGTACTGGGATCGATTGCAGCGACGCCTCAAGAGTTGCGGGAGAAGCGGAGTTCGCGTGGCGTTGTGGGGCCAAGAAGTGCGACGTCACAAGAGACGCGTTGGCGCTTGTTCGAAACGAGAGACGTGCCCTTGGTCACGTTTTGGTTCGCGATTTTTATGAACACTGTTCCAATTTCCACTTGAATAACCATGAAAAGAATAAATTGGACTGGAAACGATACTAAACCGTAAATAAAAGAGCATAATTATTTTTCTCTTTGCTATGCTGACGCGAAACGTTCAATGCTGGACATGAAACGGGCAACGAAAAATTGCTTTCTTAATAGAAACTTGCTAAGCAATTAGAAACTTGCTAAGCACTGTCAAAAACTAACAAAGCAACAAATATTAGGAACATATATAAGGCATGTAGAGCATTCCACAGTGCTTTGAAAAAAAGCTAAATTTGGACGCGCTTAGGGGTTTTGGTTTCCCATCGGAGTGCACCTTATGCCAGCGTCTCTGCCCCCCTTCCCCCCCTCCCTCCTCCCCTCCTCCTCCTCCTCGTGACCGAGGCATGCGGCTATCGCCTCAGCTCCCTCGTAGGATGGAAGCAAGTGCGGTGCACGTGCGCTATGCGTCTTCACCCAGGTGGGGGGCAGGACCACTGGCTCACTCGTAGAGGTAAACGCATAAATGAGGACACTGCTTTTAGATGCATAGCACAAGTCCATCACTGGGCTCTGGCACCTTATCAACGTAATTCCTCAACCAGAACTACCACACCTTCTGTAGTGCGTACAAAAAAAAAAAAAGGGTCGGCAAACCAGCGACACAGACTGAAGTGTGTAGCTGGCCTACATTGGGCGGAAAGGAGACTCACAAGCCGTGCTCCCTGGGTGTAGGGAATGGGTCTGGGAGGAGTGACGTAGAAGATGTGCCGAGGCCGTTGTCTCTGAAGGAAGGATGCCTTGGGCATGGTCTCTGGAGGGTCGATGCTCTGAAATCGCGAAACAAAAAAGAAGTGAACGAGAAAAAGAGCAGTTTTCTTGATAAAGCCCTTCCCTCCTTTCGGTTCTCTTCCCTCATCACTTGCACATTTTTAGAGAACTCAATACTGTAAATTAATTAATTTTTGCAAGCTCAATAGGTAGCAGACATCGGAAATATTTTGCAGGCACAAAATTTCTCGATTTAGAGTGTTTTACTACGTGTTCGTTGCCATGAGCCGTTCGAAACATTTTCCAAGTCGTGAAAATTCGGTTTTCGTAAGTTGTTTACGGTAATCGCTTTCAAGGATGTAGATTGTAGGTTCCATCTGACCACTAAGGTTCAATAAAAGGCACCGGGATGAATACGATATAATTAAAATAACCGAGACTCACTTACGATGCTTCTACGCTGTTGGCACAAGACCTTGAGTTTTTTCGTTACAGTTAAACCTCGTTAATTTAACCCCCTAATTCGGAAATTCGGATAATTTGAACTGCCAATCCGGTCCCGTCAGACGTGTGCATTAGTCAATGGCACCAAACGCTCATTAATTCGGAGGGAATGAGGTGCGCAATGGTTAATTCGGACGAATTCGGCAGGTGGCGCAAGCTACCATCCGTTCCAAAGAGTATGACCGCTATCTATCCGAGGTGCACTCAAGCAATTTTTCCGGTTTTCCCGTGGCTCTTCCCTCTTCTGGTCCTCCGTGTTCCGCATCAGTTTTGATCTGGAGTCTGGAATTGCCGTGCGTCAGTGCGCTAGTTTCCTGGCATGGAAGCGGCAGAAGTACAGCTGCAACAGAAAAAGAGTAGCACAAGTGGACCGACGACCGTCAAGGGTAAAATCGCGACACGCAGTGCTATTGTTCCCGAGCGCACCGATAGCGAGAGTGACTGTCACGTTTCATTCCTCAACGCAGGGTGGCCAGCAGAAAGCAGCCCATCCTAAAGCCCTCATTTTAACAGCCATCTTACCTCAATATTTTGCCGGCCACCCCCGCGTTGAAACATGCAACGTGACTGGCACTTTCGCTATTGGCGTGCTCAGGAAAAATAGCGCCGGGTGTCGCGACTTTTGCCACTCCAGTCATCGTCACTTGAGCACTTTTCCCGCAGCTGTACCAGGCCAAGAATTTAACGGCGAAAGTGGAAATACTGAGGGTCTTGAAGGACGGCGTATCTCAACAACAAGTGATGGAAAGGTATGACGTCAAGAGAAGCACTTTGGCCACATACGTGAAAATTGAGGCCGAGACCTACAGGCTTTCGAGCGCGAAGTTCAACGAGAAGAAAAGCGGCTGTGGAAGGTGGTGCACCCCGAAACTAGAAGAGGCCTTGCTGTGGTAAATCGTCAGCGCACGGGATGCCTAGCTCTGACAGTGCGAGTGCAGTGGAGCACCACCGCGCTAAGGAAAGCTGTCGATCTCCCGCCTCAAATGTCGTCCAGAAAGCAAGGCGGCAATAACAGCTCTCTTCTCAAAAATAAAAGGTATGTCACAGGGAAATGTTTTCGCAGTGTTTCTTTTTTGTCCTTTCAATATTTCGACTTTCGGATAATTCTGCCATTTTTTTTGCACGGTCCCATGAGATCCGAATTAACAAGGTTTTACTGTAAATGGTTAAACGGGTTCCCACTGACTCTTTGGAGTGCAAAGAAACTCCCTGCCATGTCCTGCAGTCAAGTGGGATGCCCAAAGAGGAAGCGTACCAGAACTTCGTAGTCCGGCACCGAGTGGGTACCAAGCCCGGAGCGATCGAACTTTCGTCCGGTACGTCGCAGTTTGGGTGTCCACGGCATCGATGGATCCCTCAAACAGTCCATCCTGGGGCTTCCGCAAGCGCAGCTTAAACACCGGAAAGGAACAAACGCCCGCCACTCCTCGGGAGGACGCCCAGAGAGTAGGGAGGGCAGTACTCGGTGACTTGGTGCCGATGACCAGGGGCAGCGGTATATCGGCGGGCAGGTTGCTAAAGTTGTCCGCGGGGTGAGCACCTTCCGCTGCTGCACCCTGTCGGATGTTGTTTCTTCGCTGCATGGAGGGAGCGGATCTCCTCTTCGAAGAATGACGGCGAACACCTGCGCAAGCGTTGCGGGGATGTCGTTCGACAAATCACAGTGGCTGGGCTCAAAAAGCCGGTTCGCACATAAGTTGCCGGGGGCCAGACCAACGCTAGGAACGGCGCTGTATCATGTGATGTCGGCACTGCAAAAATAGGCGCTATTTTCAGAGCTGAGTTAGCGCTCATGTGTGAATGGGCCTTGACTCAAACTCTTACATGTTTCTACTTCAAACACTCCAATGACACTTGATGCTTTCTAAATAGCCCCTAAAAAGAAAACAAATGTTTTGTTTGTGTTTGTTTTGTTTAACAGTTTGGTTGGGACAAGGATATGCAAAAAATAAATTTAACAGGTAATACTGACGCGCGCAGACGCGATTTGGTTGGTAGGCACCTCCTTTTCACTTGTTTTCTCTCTCGGCAATTCGGGCGCGCGGAGGAGAGGTGGATAGACTTCCCCTTCACGCTGAGGCGGGAAAAAGACCGAGATGGTCATTCTGGAACGACCCATGACAGATAAACTTTTTGTGCACACTGTCAATATGTCTCTACTAAAAAATTATTTGTCCCAATCAAACTGTTTAACCCATTTACTACCAAAGCCAGCGAATCGCCGGGCGTGCCGTCAGGGGCCATATTGCCAAAGCCGGCGATTCGCCGGTCTGCATGAATTTCTGTTTTAAAGAGCCATTCATAGATGGCGCGCTATGTAGACTTGGGGTAGTGTAGTTAGATACATTGCCAACAGATGGCGAGGGTCGTTCTGTTCGCTGTGTTTGTTTGAGCTTGTTCTTTTGTGTGTCGTCTTTCCCGCTCGATCGCTGCCTGCTTGGAGAAGATGGCAGCGTCCAGTGTACGGTGTGGCCTTTCTGACGATGAAATCATAGATATCCTCTTCGACAGCGATGATGACGGGACGTCTGGTGAGGATAGTGAGTTTTCGGAGCCTTCTGTCGACGACGGGAGCGATTCCGACAGCAGTTCTGAGTCCGAATCACGACAAGAGCGCACTGGTTGTGCGACGCCTAAGCGACCGAGGATGGAGTGCTTCGAGATCTTTCATACGAGGAAGAATCTGTGAGGGCCTATTGATTTAAAGACTTGAACGAACCACTTAAGCATGTAAATAAACATGTTTTCTTGTTTTCTGCACCGAGTTTTACTGTAAAAGCTTATTATACAAGCAAAACAGTCACGCCTAGTGTGGCCCTGTTTTAGGGAAAAACGTGCAATACAGTCAAACCTCTATGTAACGAACTTCTATGTAACGAAACCCTCGATGTAACGAAGTGCATACCTTTTTCTAACCGCAAGTGTATGCACGCCATGTATTTTTTACCTCTATGTAACGAAGTCCCGTTTGCCGAAATTTCGATGTAACGAAGTTTCATGGACAATTCGGCACAAACTTTTGGGTCCCAAAGGAGATTTTGAAAAGCACACGTGCTGAAACGGGCCACCGATAAAGCGCAAAGGGTGGAACAGGCCGAGTCTGGCGAGTCTGGCGTACAGAACGGCCACTAGAGGACACTAGAGCCGCCGCCGTTTCGTCCGTCGGCTTCATTTGCGCTGCGTAGTTCGTTTCGAGGCCTAACTAAAAGCGTGCGTTTCTCGTTGTCCTGGGTGATGGAGCCTTCAAGGCGATGGAGCCGTCCCTGACAACGTCGACCTCGACGACAATTTCTATACGTCGACTCTGCTGTCATTGCGACGGAGGAGGTGACCGACGAGGCGATAGCTAGCTATGTTCGTGGCAACAGCGAGCCTGATGAGCAAGACACCTGCGATGTGCCCAGTAACCGTGAAGTGGTGGACGTGATCGATGTCTTGAGGCGGTTCACGAGCACACAGCAAGACGAAGACGCGATGCAGGCCATCTGGCTATGCTAACGTAGTGTGATGCGAATAATAATGTCAAGAGTGGCCCAGGAAAAGACGACGAACTACTTTCAACCGAAATAAAGGTGTCCTCGGTGAGTTTTGTGCACCCGAGAAACATTTGTGGAAACTTTCTTTAACGTTTTCTCCGAATTTCTATGTAGCGAAATTTCGATGTAACGAAGTAAATTCGAATTTTACCGACTTCGTTACATCGAGGTTTAACTGTACAAACAACCCGGCAGCGCACGACGCGCGCAGTAGCGAACGGGTTGAAGCAAACATTTCTTTTCTTTCATGGGGAAGATTCTTTGACGAATCGAATAATGAGCTAAGACAGTAAAACCACGCTGTGTTTTCTGTAGACGAGCGCAATCACCCGGACGGCTCTCTGACAGTTGCGGAGTTCAATAGACGCAGCGGCGGCATTATCAGCGGGCACTGCCAGACCGTTTCGCATGCGCGCGCCATGTATGCCTCAGCGCACCGGCGCTCGTTCATCGACGGTCCGGCAGCTCCAGTTGACTGCCAAAAGACCATACGTGCAACCCGATCGACGTGTGGCAGAATGTTGAGCGTATTTTTCAGGAAATCGTGTTATCCAGAGAACGTATGAACCGAAAAAAAAACAGCGCAGCTCGATAGGACGTTTCCGTGCTTTCACTCGCGAACGTATGAACCGGGAAATCGTATGAACCGGGAACGTATCAACGAGGTTCTACTGTATAAAGATTACGCGAGGCAACAATGCTTTATGAAAGTAACGCTCCCCGAAAGCCCTAGTTTCAAAGCAGCTCCACTTTCTTTTTGGTTTGACTATTTTCTTTAGTGAGTATAGTGGCTGACTCACAACGGCCCTATTTATAAGAAAAATCAAAAACTGTTAAATGGCAAGCCGCCCAATTTTACTCTGTGCACATAAATGTTAGTCCACTCAGTACAAACCCCCAATTATTAAAGGTGCGTTTTGCCTCGTCCTAATACCCAGCTAAACAAGTCGAAGTTACTGAAAAAAAAAATAAAGTCCACCGGAGCACGAACATTGTGCTCTGATGCTCGACCCAAAGCCTACACTGAAAACCTGACCCTCCAAATAAAAACAAAAATTGCTGCAGTGAGATTTACATATTTAAGCGGTCATCACAACCTACTAAACATTCAAAACCATCGCGATAGAGCCCAGAAAGAAAAATGGTTTTGGGAGATCCTTTGAACGAACCTCCTGGGCTTGCCCATGATGCGGCGGATCTTGCACCACTGGACACGTGTCAGCTTCCTGGTCTTGAGCAGAGGGAAAGACTGCTTCAGGTAGGCACAGAACTCGTTGTCTCCTTGGAAGAGTGGTCTTGAAGGTAGAGTGGAACAAAGAAAAGACGAAAAATCGTCTCCACTATGCAAAATGCTTTCTCATTACAGCTGCAAAACTTAAACATCCTCTATGAATGGACGTGTATCACGAGTGGGGTTGGAAAAACAGTGGTGCCTTTGAAGTTCAGTGCTGTGCCTCATTTTTTTTAAAAGCAGCACTGGGAATGTTGCTACTCCAAAACAACGGATCAAGGAGTATCACCTGGATACCCAAGCAAAGGACACCATGTTTACCCCCAAGCTGACAGGGTAATGGTTGCGACATGCTCACCGGACCCATAAACTGTCTGTCTCCCTCGGAGCAGATCCAGAACTCCATTTTGGAAAAAGGGGGGGATACCTCAGAAAATTTTTATAGGACTACTAATTGCACATTGTTTCTCGAGCTATGAAGGAAACGTGCGGGGACTGTGCAAAAATTTGGTCATAACTGAGATCAATTAAAAGCAACCACCTATCAAAGATAAAGTTTAAAAACTTTTAGCCTTTCCACTTTGGTGAAGAAGGAAGACCAGCGAAGCTGTACCATGGTGGGAATGAAGTAATGGCCGGCTGCAAGTCGGCTAGCCAGAGTGGAAAGGCTCGAAAGGTTGCGCCATCTGTGAGCGACGGCGGCAAGCGGATAACCGGCAAACACAACACTCTGGGCAGCTACCGCCATCTATGAGCGACGGTGGCAACCAGAGTGTTGTGTTGACATTTCTTTGCGGGGGACACGATCCTGGGGAAACTAGCCCTTAACAGCTCCGCTGCAAAAAATGATAGAAGCCATGTAGCGAGCTTTTTGTGACGTACATGCAAGAAAGCAATTGCGGTGTTTGCACTGCAATTGCTTTACCTTATCCTAACCCACACTGTCAGCTTATACTTCGTTTCAGCTTGGGTCCAGACGCAGCCGGTGCTACGAGCGCGAGCATGTGGCCCTGAACAGTTCTTGCACTGCACGAGCGCGCGTGCTTGGCAGGGACGCTGAAAGCCCGGAGCTCGCGCTTCTAGCATCCGCTGCGTCTGGATCCAAGCTGAAACGAAGTATAGTGATGAATGAGATACAATGCACTGCCCTCAAAATGTAGATTTCCCTACTCCTAAAAAGAAAGAGCCAATTGTTGTTTGGGGGAAGGGGGGAGGAGAGTTGCACTTGTTGCCTTCCTCTTGGATCCGCGCCTTGTCTCCCTTTCATCACCCGACTCCGCTATACGCGAGGGCACGGGGGGACATGGTGGAAGCACGATTACACGGTGAAAGACAGACGTACGACTAGTCTGACGACTCGAGCAAGTAGCTTTCAACTCAGCTCAGCGGTGAACGGAGTATATTAACCACTCAAAAGTATGGTTTTGGTCACTCGCAGAACTTTGACATACAGCCGAAATATCAGCGTTCCCGGCGCCACTACCACAATGTACCTTTGTAAGACTGTGGGCACCTCAGCCAGCATTCGAACCAATCAATTGGGAGTCGGACATTTTAGCCCATCAATTTGGAATCAGTAGTAAAGGCACATTGCCTCGAACGCATTGAAGCGGCTATTTGTCAAGTATGATAGTTTCCCTGCTCTTCCTCAGGAACAAGAGCATCTGTGTTCTTACTGGTCAATGTTGGAGTAGAACCATTCGTAGCAGACCCATCGATGTGCCTTGGGAAGCTTGAGCAGATTCCTTAAGCGAATCCCCACCTTCTGGATGACGCGCTTGTCGGGAAGCACGACCGGAGGCGGCTGCAAGGCAAGAGAGAGCAGTTGCGAAGCTCATGCCGTGGTGAGCGCTTTGCGAGTTCACAGAAGGGAACCAGACTAGTTTCAAAATAGGAAAGGGATTGATAAAATCAAACTACGAGACTAGCGTGCGGTACTAAAGCATACCGGTTCCTTCTTTATGTTCCGTCCCCCCGGCCTCTTCTCCGGTGTCCATTCAGGGTCGTCGGTTTTCTGGGAGACCAGTGCATGGGAAAAAAGAAAACAATGAAGCCAAAAGTCTAACGATTATTCCAACCAACTCCAAATGAGTATGCCGTTCTCAGCCAGGGAAAATTGCCAAAGATCTAAGCAACAGCTATTAGAAGTGCGCTTAGAAAGTGCAGTACCCATGCTCTGTAAAGGGCAGGTTCGGATGATCTTACCCAGACATATTCCCAATTTATTAGCGTGCAGACTTTTCTTCATTAACATAATTTTTAGTGCTGCTGGATCTTGAAAGCATCGTGGGTAGCTCTACCAATGTCAAAACTCAAGAAGCACGTTGGGGGATGCATTTGGACCGTAAACACAATGGCTTAGTTCTTTTTCTTCCCCTTAACGCTGTTCCAGCACATTTGCTGGAACCATTTTGCTGCTGTTGAGCTGACCGCTCAAGTGCCAGCTCGTCTTAACTCCAAAGGCGGCTGGTATGTGAACACTCAATAACGGCCGACACTCCTCTATGTCACCGGCTACTATGGTTGGTGCATTCAATCACAATACAAAAGAACTAGAGCGAGCTGGAAAACAACTGCCTCGGAGCACAGAAAACCATAGGGTGAAAGTTAACCAGTATGAAATCTCGCTAGAGTTCAAGCTGGATGTACGTCCCACGAGACCCTCAACCGTGAGTATATTGGAAGTGTGTGAGAAGACTGGCACCACAATGCGGCTTCTAGCAGAAGCATTTCATACTGAACACGGCCAGACTGGCATAGATAACCTGTGTAGCAGCCAACCCTTGTTTCTAATGAATGTCAGTTCAGCTGAGCACGGCACTATACAAAACATTCAGGGCCACGCTCGGCACTAACTTTTTTTTTTATAGAGGACCTGGAAATCGAGGACACAGGTCCTCTCCATGCGCCGGCTAAAACCGCCGTGATGATCTCAACCTGTCGGCGAGAGAAGAGCAATCTCGTGATAAGAGGAGCGAAAAATACTTCTCATGCAGATTTGATCAACGAACGGCACAGGAGAATGTCATCCCGCAATGATCTCGCAACTGTCGAATGCACAGCCGGTTTGTAGAAGTGTCTTCCAGAGCAGATGAACAAAAAATACGGCGGCATGCAGCCGCTGTTGACGCTTACTAGGGACAGACAACTGGACCCCCGCTGGCCGTGCGACTCCTGCGGGTTGAACGACGGAAAGAGCAACGCTGGGCATGGGTAGGTTTTGAACATCGAGGTCGCGAACCTTTACTCCAGGACTAGATCGACAAACATGGCCACGGGAAGGCGCAGACGGGGCGAAGACTCTGTGGGCACATTAGAATGAGTTGGAGAGGGCAGCGCTTCACTATGTGCCAGAACATGGAAGCTGTCACTGGTGGAGTTTCCAACTGGCTGCCAAGGTGGAGCAGTGCAACCCCAACAGGGGTCACTAAGTCAGTCACAATACCCACTGTGTTACAGATATGTTAAGAAACAGAAAATACAACTATCTGGACTCTACGATTTCAAGTACGGCCTTGGTCCCGGAAACATTAATGGTTGTGATGCAGAAAAACTTGAGAGATGAGGCAATGCTGAAAGTGGGTCAGGTATGGTTAAAAATCACACAATCAAATTTGTCTACAAAAAACAAAAATAGAAAGGGAATAGAAGGAACTAAAGCAGTTATACATGTTTGGCAGGCTGTGTCCACCAGACAAACAAGAGCAGTATGTAGTTTATTATGAAACATTCTAGCTCTCCTAGAATAAGTTGTAGCGTTCTAATTCGAGGAATACAGCCCTTTTGTGCCTTTCAACATAAGTTCGTCAATCCTTCACTGAGCCCTCCAAACATTTCATATTTGACCTAATTTTGAAAACATGTTGTATGTGAAGATAACTTAATGGAGAAAGCATGAGCAGAGGTTTTTCAATCTACCCATTCCTGAATTCCCAGTTTGAGAGGTTATCGGCATGAATTTGCATGGGCATGGTACGAGCCAACACGAAAAATCCTTCGAGCATTGAAGCCAAATCCTGTTGGCTTCAATGAGCTGCGGTGACCCAGATTGAGTGCCCAAAATGTCACATTCATCCCCATTGCAGCTTATCTTTAGCCCCCAAGTTCGTACAAAGAGGCTTCTGCCTTCTCCTTCCTAATAGCACCATTTGTTTTCTGGACTTTCCTAGCAAAGAACCACATCTCCAACAGGGGGGGACTGCACCAGTTCTTAAAATGGTAGATCATGGCTATTCATAGTATGAGGAACTTACTGGTGAGGCAATACGAGCAGACTTGCGTGCCGAGGACCTCGAGAGCGTGTAAGATGTGTCCTCATAATCGTTGAATATTCTTCGATTCCTTTTCCTCAGACGTGGGGGCTGCACCAAAGAAAATATGTCACTCTGAATATAGTTATAAGTCGCACAACAGCGTGTCTAACCCAACAAACTTAGCGTTTTCCTCACCACAAAAATTAGCTATGCATCGCCGAACATCCAGTCTCTGGCCGAATGTAGGGCTAACGGTTCAGACCAGATGCCATAATTTCAAAATTAATCGTCATCTGATTTAAAGGTTACAAGTGATATTATGAAACTTTCAAGTGGACAATGGTGGCTTACGAAGCACACAAATACATAGTAATGAATGACATCAGCTAATAAGAAGGTCCCTATTTCTCCATTGAAAGTTTCCGGGAATAACTTACAACTTTTGAATAAGATAACGGTTAGTTCTCAAACTCTGACATCTAGTGTGGACCGCCAGTGCTACATCTGGGGGAGGCTGAGCGCTTGGCAATGCATAGTTCATTTTTGCGGTGAAGAAAACAGCAAGAAAAACACTATTATGTTTTTTCGGGGACACATTGAACAGCTACGATAGTCTTAACTGTTCAACGGCCCATCTTCGAGGTCTCAAATGTCCGAAAAATCCGATTGAAACCAGAGCATACTCACATTTCGTGACACCACTGGTGGTGCCTTCTGCTTACTGTTGAGCGAACCTGGAAAATAAAAGTTGTAGGAGTGATGAATTCTAGAAATGGAACAAGAGCACTCCATCACGTCGTTATCAGTAGTAAGAAAGAATAAGATTTTAACGACGACATTTCAAGCTGCCCGCTTGAAGCGTCATACATCTTACAACACCGAGGATGCAACCAACTCTCAAACATACCATCTTTCATACTCAGGAGCGTTGCCGCCGATTCACCTAGAATGCACGAGAAAAGATGATCAAGGAACGTTGGACACTTTTCAGATCCGATGCATTTTGAACTGCGGGTAGTTGGTTCACTTTATGCGCCAACTTTTGAAAGCTTGGGAGGTGAATTCAAAATTGCTGGAACAAGATTGCGATTAGGCTTACTCAATCCGTATTTATTTCTGTTCGGCCCGTAACTCATGAAAATGCAGCGGAGGAGCGACGGTTTAGTTGGGAAGGGCCAGCTGCGACTATGTGATTTTGAAATGCCAGCGTGCGGCAGGATTTCACGCCTACGCGGACAACGATAAACAACACCGAGGAAAATTCTTACTTTCAAGCGAGTCCGCCATGTCGACGCATTTGAAAAACGCTACCGAAGCGCCGCCAGCGCCGCCTCAGTTTACCATCGTCAGCATCGTCAGAAAAAGTTTAGAAGGCAACCATGAGAAATGCCGTGTAGTTGTAAGAGATGTACACTAGGTGGCGTGAAATGCCGCCCAAAGAGAAGGCTTACTTACTACTTCTTCTATTGGGTCTAATTGTTTAGAAAATTGAAACCGAAACCGAAACAGTTTGATCTTGTGTTGACGTAGAAAGTATTTTTGAGAGTGTGAAAGTACCAAACGGCTCCCGTAAAAGCAACAACAACATCCTTCTTTGGCTTGCGTAAATAAACTATGCATCGCAAATAGTTCCACCTTCATGAGAATGTGACGCTAGCGGTTGGGATGCAAGCGCGAACGTTTGAGAACATGACATTACATTGATCAAAATATAATAATACACCGATCTCCCTGAGTGTTCGGCGCATGCGTGTCGCCGCCATAACTTTAATTCACAGGAGGCCGACGTTGCAGGAGTCAGACGGCTGTGCAAGCGAGGGCTCGTGCCATATCGTGGTCAGGTCAACACGCGCAGAGTTCCATGCGAGGTTGTCGCACGTGCAGAAAGACTAAAGTTCCCTCGATGCATTGTGGAAGCGGTGGCGTAGTCAAACTGGCTGGTGTGATCGGTCTATTGAGAAGGTCGAATCTCCTTTATGAGCAGGCATCAACATAAGCCTAATATCGTCGAAAGGAGAAATGGCATTGACCCCGTAAGTGACTACGTCACAACATGGCGTCTGGGTTCAAACCATAGAGTTATTATAATGTACGCTAGAGGTTCAACTGGCGCTAGTGTGCTGACGCAAATTGAAGCAGACAGCAACCAGTCCAAAATTGACTTCCGGTAATGCATTTCTATGGGAAAAAGTGAGTGCATTTTCTCCCTGCGCTCGGTCATAAGAGCAAATATCCCAAATAATTCGTACGTACTAGGTAGCTTGGAACATTTCTCAGTCAGGCCGACGAAATAATTGGTCAGTTACGGCGTTTTTCTTTCAAATTCATCGCATTAAAAACGGTGCTAAAACGGCTTCGTACGTGTATTTTTGTGCACTGTCGGACACTGTTAGCGCGAACACGACGTCGGCGCTTTTCAGCGTGGGGGATATACGTGCCAAACGAACGAAGAACACCTGGAAATTAAGAAAGACGGCAAGAACTACGCAGTAACACTGGATCAGTAACTGCACGTGCATGTAGGATCAAAATAAATTGAAGGCCACGTAATCTATTCCGATTTTAAATAAGTACCGCTTTATTCTTTCTGCTCTGAGCGAAGCTGCTTGTTCTACGTTCAAAATAGCACCCGCACGCTCGAAATCTTTGAGAACAAGTGCTCGATAAAAGCTGCCCGGCAGAGAAAACAATACGAAGAGACACCTTCCATAGCCCACGGACTTTATTCTCTACGTTTTGAATGTTTTTGTCCGCTCATGCACGGCGGGGTCATTTTCATATAGTGACAGGACTGGCATATTATCAATATATAAGCGTCACCGGAATGTTGGCGAACCTTGAACACACTCTATATTCCTTTCGATTGTAATTTTGCTTCGAATCGTCGCTTGTTTTTACACACCTGCTGCGGAACACACGTTTGGGACTGAAATATAGCGAAGTTAAACATCGTTCACTGATGAAGAAAAATGCGCTAACTAAAGCAATTACACTTTCACAGTGTTAATCAAGGTACATACTATTCGGTACGACCCAAATAACCAAAGTGTTTCGTGTTATTTTTCGGCGAAGAGGCAAAATGCACGCGCGTTTTCCCATAGGAATGCACAGGAGCACCGCGAAAGTAGACTGGTTGCTGTCTGCTTCAATTTGCGTCACGGAAGTCGCATAGACACTAGCGCCAGTTGAACCTCTAGCGTATATTATAATAACTCTATGGTTCAAACAAACCGTTGCTACTTGTTAGGGACGTTGTTTCGTTTCGACCTGTTTCAATTCTTTCTGTTTTCTCTAAGGGTTTAGGAAAAAAGTGATACTACTTCGAATGACAACATTTGTTGATAATCATGACTTAATTAGCTCGTCGCAGTTTTGTTTTCGAAAACATCGATCCACAGAACTGGCTCTCCTTGCGCAAAAAGAACATATACTTAGAAATTTTGGAAAAAGGAAACTCACTCTCGGCTTAGTTGTAGACTTTATTAAAGCGTTCGACTATCCAGATCATAATTTGCTGCTAAAGAAGTTAGATATGTATGGATTTCGTGGTCATGTATCTAAACTTCTACGTTCATATTTATCTTCCCGCAGGGCAGACAGTATGTTCAAATAAACGGCCACTCATCTGAAATAAAACCGACTGAATCGGGGGTTCCCCAGGGCAGCATTCTCGGGCCATATTTATTCAATGTATATGGGTGATTTCATCTCAACTCAGGCACGGATTTAGGGTCGAGTTTTTATTTTTGACGAAAAAAATATATGTTTTGGGGCGATTCCTGTTGTGTCCTTGATACGTAGGACTCAACTTTATTAGAGTATATATAACCAGCCCGTGTGGCTGGCGGATTACATGGTGGAGAGTCGCTCCAACGCTCGGCGGGGACGCGCGCGGTCTCGCGGGGGCGCAGAGTCCGCAGGCGCGCGAGGCACGCGAAAACGAAACCTGACACGCGCCCGGTTCGGTGCTCTCCGGACGCGTGGTTCCATCTAGTGCAACCTGGGGGAACCCCAATATACGCGACTCCTCGGTGAGGACCGGGGCGCGAGAACTTGAATACACAACACCCCTCCCCCTAAACGAATTCTTTCAAATGGGCGGGATGGCGCGTTGTCCGACTTGATCGGCGAAGTGCGGTCGGTGGGGTGCTGTTGCTCTCAGATGAATCTGTGGGTCGCGCAGCAGCGGGCGAGGGTGACCCAGGGGCAGCGGCCGGGGTCAATCTGGCTTCGGCAGATGTTTCCTCAGTTTCGGTCCTAGACGTTCCCGGCATGCTGTGCCTTGCAGCCGACCCGGCGTCGTCACAAGTCTCTTGTGGATCAAGGTCCGCGCCACCAGAATCCGGAGCGCGATCACGCGTATCAGGAATGTCCGGCATGTCCGACGTTCGTCGGCGAATGTGGTCAACGTGCCGTTTCCACGACGTGCCGTCTTGCAGCTTCACCTGATATGATACCGGTCCACTGCGAGAGTAGACGACGGCGGGAATCCAGCGTGGACGTCCCAACGCAAAGCTGCGAGCGAACACGCTGTCGCCGGGGCAGAATTCTCTCGTTGTTCTGCTGCTCTGCGCGTGCTTTTCTTGGCGCTGCTCGACGTAGCGCTGATGGTCTGGGTGGACGCTGTCCAATGCCGACCTGAGTTGGCGCGACATCATCAGCTCTGCCGGGCTTCTTCCTGTCGATGTGCTTGGCAGGATATGCTGCTCAAACAGGAAACGTGTGAGGCACACATCGATGTCAGCGCCTCTCAAGCGTCTCAGCGCTTTCTTGGTGTCTTGGACGAACCTTTCCGCTTGACCATTCGATGATGGATGGTAGGGAGACACCAATGCTTGTCGGATGTTGTTGCGGGCGAGGAACGTGCGGAACTCCTCTGACGCAAAGGCAGGGCCGTTGTCCGAGACAACCACATCGGGCAGTCCGTGGGTGGCGAACATCCTTCTTAGTTCGCGGACGACAGTCGTTGCTGACGTGGACTTCGTAATTCGTACTTCTAACCACTTAGAATACGAGTCCACGACCAAAAAGAAGGTCTTTCCTTGGAAGGGGCCTGCAAAGTCCACGTGCAGTCGGGACCATGGTCTGGAGCTGCATTCCCAGGGATGCACTGGAGCTTGTGGAGGCGAGTCCCTTGTGACTTGGCAAGTCGCGCAGGTGCGGACCTGTTCTTCAATTCCCTTGTCCAGGCCTGGCCACCAGACGTAGCCTCTGGCGAGTCCCTTCATGCGCACCATGCCGGGATGCGCAGAGTGGAGAATCTTGAGGATCTCGGGGCGGAGGCTAGGTGGCACAACTACGCGGCTGCCCCAAAGAATGCAGTCGCGGTATGCGGAGAGTTCGTCGCGGCGCACATAGTACGGTTGGAACTCTTCTGATGGCTTCTCGTCAGGCCATCCATGCTTGATCCATCGGAGGACGCGGGACAGCTTCGGATCCTGTTTCGTTAGTCGAGCAATTCGCTCTGCGTCGACTGGCACCTCCGGTGCAGCCTCGAGCAGGAGAACGTCCTCCAGGGGTGGGGGCTGGAAGTCCTTTGTCGGCAGAGGCAACCGACTGAAGGAGTCGGCATTGCCCATCTGTCGACCTGGACGGTAGACCAGCTCGTAGTCGTACTGTCCCAGGAGCAGATTCCATCGGAGCAGGCGTGGCGATAGAACCGCTGGGATGGGTTTGCTGTGGTGCAGGAGCCCAAGCAAGGGTTTGTGATCTGTGTAGATCCTGAAGTGTCTCCCATACAGGTACTGGTGAAACTTCTTGACTCCCGACACTACGGCCAACGCCTCTCGGTCTGTTTGAGAGTAGTTCCGCTCGGTCGGAGTCATCGTCCTGGATCCGTAGGCGACTGGAGCTTCCAGGCCAGGCTGATCTTCATGACTCAGCACAAAACCAAGCCCGTATGGCGATGCGTCGCATGCGAGAACGAGGGGTTTGTGGACATCGTAGTGCCTCAACACCGCTGACGATTCCAGAAGCTTTTTTGCGTTCTTAAACGCCTGGTCTTCATCCGGTCCCCATCTCCATGGCGAGTCTTTGCCGAGGAGACGGTGCAGGGGTTCGAGCGTGTGCGCTGCTCCGCGTAGGAAACGGTTGTAAAAGTTCAACAACCCGAGGAAGGACTGCAGCTGCTGCTTGTCCTTGGGTGCTGGAGCTTCCTTCAGAGCCTTGACCTTTTCTTCAGTCGGGTAAATGCCTTGGCTGTCGATGCGATAGCCCAAGAAGACGACTTCAGGCACTCCGAAGGCGCACTTGTCTTTGCTCAAGCGCACTCCATCTTCCTGGATTCTGTTCAAAACCGCTCGGAGGTTGCGGTGGTGCTCTGCTTCCGTTCGGCCTCCGACGATGATGTCGTCCAGGTAGACGTGCACCATTGGGAGTCCGGCCAGCAGTTCCTCCATGTATCGCTGGAAGATGGCGACGGCTGTGGCGACACCGAATGGAAGGCGGGTGACTCGAAACAGTCCGCGATGCGTGTTGACCGTCAGCAAGTCGGCGGTCTCGTCGTCCACAGTCAGCTGCTGGTATGCTTGATCTAGGTCAAGGCGCGAGAACACCTTGCAACCTGCGAGGTTGGCGAAGAGCTGCTCCGTGGTAGGTAAGGGGTATGTCTCCCATTGGAGCGCTGGGTTGACGGTGCACTTGTAGTCGCCGCACAGGCGAATCTTGCCATTTTTCTTCACGACTGGGACGACCGGGGTTGACCAACGTGAATTTCGCACTGGCTGGTAGACGCCTTGCTCGACGAGAATGTCGATGGCGGCTTCGACACGAGGACGTAGAGCAACAGGTACCTGGCGCGCTTTGAGGAACCGGGGTGTAGCCGCAGGGGCGACCTCGATGCGAACAGGTAGTCCTTTGCTTTTGCCTAGTCCTTCCTTGAAGACCTCAGGAAATTCGGCTACCACAACGCTGACCGGTTGCTGCCGAAGGGGTCGTTCTTCAGAGAGCTGCTTCACGCCACTGAGGCCGATTCCCAACGCAGGAAACCAGTCTCGACCGAGCAGGCTGGTGCCGGTTCCTTTCACCACCAGAAGAGGAAGGCGTGCCTCTCGGGTCTTGTAAGTGACGTCAACCTCCAGTGT
The DNA here is from genome assembly GCA_037355805.1 of Ixodes ricinus. Lineage (NCBI taxonomy): Eukaryota > Metazoa > Arthropoda > Arachnida > Ixodida > Ixodidae > Ixodes > Ixodes ricinus. The sequence goes on from JAZHYW010060959.1 coordinate 40,700, forward strand.
ACCCATGATATCGAGCCGCTCGTGGGTGTAGGATTGTAGCTGGAGTGGAGAGGGTCGAAGCTTACTGGTCGTGAAGTTTGAAGTTTTCTTTTATATAAAGAAGCTTTCTTTTATATGCTTTCACTTTATAACATAGCAAAATAAACTCCGGTTTACTGACGACTCTTACCAGACACTTGTAGAACCCACCCTCTCTCCGACACAAGTGCCCTCCCTCTGGCTTGTAGCCTTGTACACATCTTATGCTTTCACCCGCATGCCCTTCAGCTTCGAAATCTCTATTGCTGTTGGGCTTGGCCACAAAAAATTTGTAAGAAAATGTGCTTTGACGTTTTGCCCAGTTAGAAGACATGGCACGCGTCCGCTCGGCTTGCTTCTCCGTGTTACCTGTTTCAGCAGAAGCACGGAAGTGCACTGTATTACCTGGCACGAAATGTATCTTCAATGGCAGGGCGCCTAGCCAAAATAACTGGAGTTCAATATTTTCCCAGCTTCCCGCCTCTAAAGAAAATAGAAACAATATAAAGTAACATAAAAGTAACTTCAAAATGAGTACAAGTTACTTGAAAAAAGCATTTAAGTTACAGTACTAAATACTGACGTTCAAAAGTAGTTGCAAGCATACCAAGTTACTGACAAAATTATTTAAGATACAGTAACTTGCGTAGAGTATTTAAGTTACGTACAAGTCTGATGTTGGGTACAGGGCTACAGGCAGACTTGTACGTAATCCGTTACAAGTAACAAAATTAATTGTAATCCCTTAGATTTATCAGTAATTTTGTAAGGAAATAATTACATATTTCAGAAAGTAATTGTAAAGTAATTTCCTTAATTTGTTTTACGTAAGGGAATGATTGTAACCCGTTACATTTTTTGCTTTTATCGTGGAGAAGAAGTACGGGAATTTAAAATATTGACATAAAAATCGTAACTTCTTTTTTATTTGTAAGGGTAAGCTCTATCGGAATAACACTGCCACCTGCATTTACAAAACGCGAGGATTGGCATTCTTTAGATGCTAAAAGCGTTTCTTCATAAAACCTAAAACCTCGAATTGAAAAGAACAATTGTGGTTTGGTTGTTTGCAAATTGTAACTTGTCAGCTTGCTTGCCTACAACGAAGTGAAAAGCCCACTGATGCAAAGAACCGGACTCTCCATGCAAACAATATCAGGTAAACTGCCGAGATCAAAGTATTTCCTCTAAGAAAAAAAGACAAATAAAAAAAAAAAAGAAATCGTTTAGGTGCACAAGAGCTTGTGTAGGGGATCTGTGCGCGCTTTTTCTCTTCGTATCTTCAATATTTCTTTGCTTCCTTCTGGCAGAGAGAGAGAGACGAAGACGACTTCTTTGTACCAAGTTCAGGGACCAAGATAATCTACAATGGGGAAAAAAGCAAAGTTTGGTGGAGCCGGAGTTAGGACACAGCAATAAAATGCTTAGATGGGACCAGTTGGTACATCATGGGAAATCAAGCGCCGTAGGAACACCGGACAAACGAGTTCTTTGACGAGCACTAACTTCCCAATGGTTTGAGCGAAAGTCACTAAATCCTGGGAAAGTAGTCGCGCATTGGCTTCCCTACCTGCTAGCCGAACATTGGACGAATACTAGGAGTAGGGGTGACCAAATACATTAGCGACTGCATTGGCTGATCGGTCTCTGTCTACGGCAATCGTAGTTTCGGAATACTTAAAACGTGGAGCTTCGGGCGGGTCGTTCTAATCTACACCAAGATCGCCGTAGTGTCATGATGGTGCTGCTGCCGTTCCTCGCTAATATAAGCGTCTTTGTCGCTGTTTATTCACTCAACTTACCAATCATACCCGTTGCCACGGATCTCGTACAGCCCTGTTGTTCTTGTTGTGTACTGGAAAACAAGAGAATTATTCTTAATGCCTCCAAGTGTTGACACTGCATGTGAGTACGTGGTATGAAGATGTTCGCTTCTTTTGCCAGTGTATCGATAGCTAAGTCTCAATGTACAGGATACATCCCTACAAGGCTACTCAGTCATCAGAACGTTTGGATCGGCTCCAAGAACGGAGTAGGTCAGTAGCACCTGTACAGTTCAAGCGCCAGTCTTTGACTATACGAGGAGCTTGTCACTACTTTCCCACGATCTAGCTACTGGAGTCGAGTCGACGTCATCAGCTTTGAAGCCACGCCAAACGGCACCTCAAATCCTTTCTCCAAGTGAAGCCAGCTTCCAGCTACGAAACCACGCGAAAAGCCTGCAGCTAAACGGCCCCTAGTTTCCCCGATCCCAAAGGACGGAGTAAAGCTGATGGATTGCGGCTGCGGTCCCATTGGCTGGCGCGCGTCGACGAGGCTCCCATTGGCCGCTGCCCTTCAGTTTCAACGACCGCCACCCCATGGCGCTGCGTGTCCGTGAGGCAACGGTTCCACCGCTCCACGCTCAAGGTCAGCGCGTCGACGGTCGAGGCACGCGCGTTCTACAGTCGACGCAAGTATACGCTAACAGACGAAATAAGGGAGCGGAAGAGCGCGTGCATGCTGTCGCATTCACAACTCATAAGAAGTGCTTAGGTGTATCTCGAGCCTTTTTTAGCCACTCAGTCGCGCGTCCAGGTGGCAGCACCTATTTGGAAAAAGGTAGATTGAAAAGGTGTTTACTGCGGCGGACACCTTCACATAGAAACGAGGCAGTTGTCCTAATGAGACTTTATGAGAGCCAGATGTTGCTCAAAGTCACAAAAGTGTGAGTTGCGGCAACAGTAAACGCTTCCATAACACTTGCGTCTTGTTTCTTAGCCCTAAACAGTAAGGTAGAAAGCAACGCCACGAAAGTAGCGCACTTCTTGAAGTAACGGCCACTTACTTTTGTGGAACTGTAATTGTAACTGTAATTATTTGCATTTAGGTATGGGTAATTGTAAATGTAATTCATTACCTTTTTTAGTAACGTGCACAAGTCTGGGTACTCGTCGTTTGAACGGCACGTGAAAATGAAAAAGAAAGTGAGCACTGACTGAAACCGGCGAAATTTCGATTGGCTTTTTCAGGGTGAAAAGAAGACAAATTTCGTGCCGGAAATTGTGTTTTGGATAGTTGGGCTATTGTAGGTCATGTTGAAATAAAGAAAACTCGGCGAGCATAAATACCTTGTCATTGTCCCGTTAACAAAGAAGCATTAAAATATATTGTGTAATGAATTACACTTACTTGTATCAGGAGCGTGTACCTGAATATTTTTCGGATACGCATGCATCTTTGTATACCCGTAAATGTCATTTGATTGGTGCGGGAACATTTAAATGAAAGAAAGGTAAAAGTTAAGACAAGCTGACGCGTATAAATTATGAAGTTTAAAGTCTGAGACTGGAAAGGAAACTTGAAGACGAACACGAAGGGACAAAAGCGAATCTTTCCACTCTCTTCTGTCCTCTCTATTTTGTTTGAGACACGGTCTGTCCATTTTTTTTTATTGCTTCTACCTTGTTTTCAAGTTTCCTTTACAGTCTCAAGGTTTAAACATCATGAATATATTTGAACGACGCCAAAGATCGCAGTTAACGACACTTTTATAAATCGCTTATTTTAAAGCCGCCCAACATTTTGTAGGTTACTTCGCCGTCACCGAATGTTTGGGGCATACTACATCATTTGTTTTTCTGCATATTTGTATCTAACCCTTTCACATGGGCCTTAAATGGCTCGTAGTATCCGCTACATACGTAAATAAAATACGCAAAAAGCACAGGGGGTCTACTTTTAAAGGGACCATGAAATGACCTTTTTACTTTTGCCAGATAACTTTTACATTAAACCTTCAGCGTTCACTGAATGCCGAACTGGCATCCGTTTTCGTCTCGGTTTATTAACTTCTACACAAAAAATTATTGAAACATTGACTTTTTCTTTCTCTCCAACTGACCGCAAAACAAGTTGCGGCGTAATTTTGACGGTCGTGACGTACCCTGGCGCAGGAACCGGGAGTTCTCTCGGCTGTAGGAGAATGGGAGCGTTAGCGGCGGCGAGTTGGGGGTGCGCCGGTAGGTTTTACTGCGCTGATGGCGCTGATGTCACCGACGTATTGTCTGAATCGGCGCCCCTCATTGCCGCGATAGCCATGGACACATCGCAGCTGAGCGAAATTCAATGAGATATGTTGCGCTACAGCGACAGCATGGGACTAGTCCCATACGCCGGTATGCCTGTTGGGAAGTGCGGCGAGTGTTCCGGTGAAGACTCCAGAAGTCAACCCAACTGTCATTGTTGGTAAAATGCGGCCCGTGTCAGTCGTTTGCAAAGCGACGTAGATAGAAACAAATTGCCGCGGCGTTTTTCGCGGCCTCGGAGATGCAGGAGCGAGCCGACGTTAAAAGAAGATACGTTTCAACTACGACAGTGTCAGCAAGAGCCACGTAAATACCTGTTCACACTCGAGCGGACGCGCGCGTTTGATGGAAGTGCTGTATTCGCGCTGTTGGTAAGCGCTTCGGGACCGGTCTTTTACGATTGCAACTCGATACTGACGCGACACTCGGCAAAGGAAGGTTGGACCGGCATTGCACGTAGCTCCCACGAAACGAATTGCCGCGGCGTTTTTCGCGGCCTCGGAGATGCAGGAGCGAGCCGACGTTAAAAAAGATACGTTTGAGCTACGACAGTGTTAGCAAAAGCCACGTAAATACCGGTTCACACTCGGAGCGGACGCGCGCGTTTGATGGAAGTGGTGTATTCGCGCTGTTGGTAAGCGCTTCGGGACCGATCTTTTACGATTGCAACTCGATACTGACAGGACACTCGGCAAAGGAAGGTTGAACCGACATTGCACTCGCTGTCAGAATAAAATGGCATACTAATAACAAATTGTACATACCGTGCTACGAAGGTAACTCCTCTATATCACACAAAACAAGAAAATAGAATCGACGAGAGTCCATTTTCGACGACAGTGTTCGTTAACACTGCCTCGGGAAACAAGGGGGAAGAGATTGATTTCACCTCTTAATCTAAAATTGAGGTCAGCGATCAAGCTATTAATACGGGAAGGGTCCACAAGGGTCGCGCCGGCATATTCCATTCAGCACGCCAGCCGGTCGTGGGCAGACGGTCTCGGCCAAGTGCCGTTGAAGCAACGCTGCGCCGAGTCGGAGTGCCTGCTAGGCCAATCTGCCGAGCCTCGCTTGGTCGGGGTCGGTGGATTCGTGGCCGTTCTTGCTTTTCTCGGGTGTTTGTGGATCCAGCGTTCTTGTTCGTCGTGGTCTGTTTCAGTCACTTTTTCTTGCTGCTTGAAATCGGGACGCGCGAGAAGAACACGTAGAAAAATTAACGTTCCTTGATCGTCGCGGCCAAGTAACTGAGCGACGCTGTCGGCCGCCTCCTGCGCTGAAGCTTTGAACACACCGTAGCGCCCTCGTTCTGGATAGTACAAGGCTCACCTGATTGAGCCTCGCACTACTTATGGCATGTTGGTCGAGCTTTTTAATTCTGCCTGGTGCTGAAGAACGAAAAACACCTTTGGACGCCAAAAATCGGCCAGACTCAACGCCGCAAGACAATCAAAAGTGCCAAATTCATGACACCACCGCTAGGATACGCGTCTATTATATCTGGGTGGTGACGTCGAAACACCTGTGTCGCGACGCTTTCATTTTTCTTTTTCTTTGTCATGTCTACTTTGGAACGCGTGGAACGGCATCTCATGGCTCGCGCTCTTAGCGTCTTAGCTTTGACGGCGTTCGGATTTTTGTTGTTTCTTTATATTTTCATCGTGATCTCGCGCTCTGCACCAGAGCAGGCACACTTCTGCATGCCTGACAGTTTGAGACGCTCGAGTTTGTACTACCCAAAACAAGGCCTAACAAGTCCCTTTTCGCAGCACCCCCTGGGCAACGCAGGAGGCCCATTGCGCACGCGCAGTAGTTGCTTCATTTACCACACGATAGATGGCGCTTGGCTCTCATCATTGTCAAATTTGGCAATTTTCGTCACATCTCTAATTATGCTACAAAATGTGGATCTGAATATTATTTAACAAAACTTTTAGGAAACGTTCGCCGGCTATTTATTGTTTACGATCGCGGTGCTGGTGAGGTAGGCTCTTACCCAATAGGCGACGTGGATTCGGCTGACGTGCAGCGATTCCGCGGATGCATCGCAGTGAAAAGGCAGAGAGCTTTCGAAGGAAAGAAGGCGCAAAAGAGTCCAGTTTTCTTTTAAAAGTTCTATAGCGAATCATTATTTTGGCTCCCTATTTTTGTGTTTTTGCTGTTTCTATTTCACACCTTTTACGACGATCGGTGGATGAAATTTGATTTCAGAATCGTTTCATGGTCCCTTTAAGTATAGTACATCAAATTGAACTAGCTTCCTGAAAAAGTATCGTTCGGCGTCGCACAATTTATTTTTCGTGGCGTAAGTGGTCAGATTCTCAGATCCTGAACTGTAAATTTTCTCCACCGCATTGTTTTTTCTCGCGTTTTCGCGATAAAACACGTCAGCCTTGTCATGCTGGTAACAAATAGGCCAGGGTCGGCAGTTTTTTACGAAGGATTGATTGACGCAGACATTTCCACTCTTTATTCATGAATTGCCGCAGTTTGACAGAATCTCAATAACTTGACCGCATATAAAAAACGGCAAAAAAACAAACAAACGATGTCGGTCAGCAAACGGAATTTCCATGGCAGGCCTAGGTCGCCAGTGTGAACAGCAAAGCGCCGATGCCGGCCAGTGACGGAACTTCCATGTACTAAATTCTGGCCATCAAAGGCAGTGAAATACCGATGCCGGCCAGTTACTGCACTTCCATGTAAATACTGGCCATCAAAGGCAGAAAAATACCGATGCCGGCCAGTTACTGGAACCCCCATGGAAAGACTGGCCAGGAAAGACAGCAAAAACCCGATGCCGGCCAGTCACAGCAACTTCTACAGCTGAACTGGCCAGTGAACAGGACGAAACTCCGACGCCGGCCGGGGTCGGTAGCTCGCCGGCGCCCATGGCCAGGTGCCGCTATCCTGTTACCAGGACCGGCCGGCGTAGTCCCGATACCGGCCGACGCGGTGTGCTACCTGGGAACATACACACACCAATTTTTTTATTCTTCAAGCATTTAAAGATGACGATAACGATGTTTTCTGGTTCCGGTGCTGTTATTTAACAAAAGTATGTCTTGTAAATCGACGTTTGAATGTGTAGTGCCGCGTGCTGCCATATGCATTAAAAAGGACTTATAAAAATGTATATCGACAAATATACATTGAAAATAAATATGAAAAAAATTGTATATTGACAAATATACTTGAAGTTACCGAGAAAAGTGAACTGTGTTTTTCGGCACACGTTAGAAAAACTCTGGATGTCAAATATTGTTTTGACAATATTGGGCTTAAGTGGACATCGGCTCGTAAAGAAGGAATTACTTTGTGAGCTGATGTCCACTTAAGCCCAATATTGTTCAAACAATATTTGACATTGTGGACGACTTTAGGTTTTCTATAAGTGAAAATAACGTGTCAGTAAGAAAGAGCATAATGTTTCCTTTCTTTCGGACAAGTTTTGTTTTCGCACTGAATAGTATTTTGCAGGTGCTCAAAACGTTATTTCTTGTTTTGCAGATAGTAGGCTTAGTTGAGCGTCGGTTCTTAAAGACAGTTCGTTTTTCTTAATTATCTTTTGATCCAGGTAACGTCATGCTCTCAAACTTTAGCGTTTTATTCCAGCTGGTAGCGTTACCTTCTCACAGAGTTTAGCTTCCTGCGATCCAGAGTTTTTCTAACTGGGCCGAAAAACACGGTTCGCTTTTTTCGGGAACTTCCTGTACATTGAAAAGAGAGGCACAAAATGGACTTTCATAGGCGCAGCACCATCCAGCGTAAAGATTGTATACGTTGGACGTTATGGTTCGTTTTCCGGTGTCTCTTTTCGAACGTTCGCACTAGACGAATCACATCGTGTTTAACCCTTTGGGTCGATAGAGGTATTATCGGTGTCTTCTGTCAGTGTTTTGGCGTTCTATATTGGTATTCTTTTGTAGGTAAGGCCCCAACAAAGCCTGTGACAATCGAAATTGAGTTCATGATGGGGCGGGCGCGTTATCACGGAGTATTTTGTCATGTTTACGGGCTTTTAGAGCGCAGCTCTTAGGCGCCCGTTTCCGGGTTGAGCGGCGTCGGGGTCGGCGTAACCGCGCGTTGCATTATGGTACGTTTCCCCATAATGACGTCACACGTGACGTCATGTGTGACGTCACGAGGGTAACACTTTCCCGCTAAATTTGGCAAGAAATTTTCGCTTAATCTGACGCAAAATGTTCTCTGCAAAATCTAGCGGGGAAATCTTTCCTCTAAATTTAGTGGAGCAATTTTTACGCTCAATTTAGCTTACAAAATTTTCCGCTCAATGTAGGGGAAATATGTCTGAGCTATATTTAGCGGAAAAATTGACGTCACGTGGCCTCAACACCAATTCAGTTTGCCCGCTAAATTTAGCGGGAAACTTTTGGCTAAATTTAGCGGGTAAATTTGCGCTAAGTTTAGCGTGAAATTTAGCGAAAATTTCCCGCTAAATGGGAGGGGAGCAGGAGAGGAGGAGGGGAGGGTACGGAGGGGAGGATGGGCATACCCTCCCTCCGTACCCTCCTCTCCCTCCTCAAGAGCTGCGCTCTAATTCGGCATTACAGATAATTGTAAACGTCTTTAATTATTTTACTGGTCAGAAACAAAATATGCACGCGAACCGTATCCCGTTGCAAACAGCTAATTCGGATGTTTCTCAAGGAGCTGTTTACGTTTCCAATTGACATTGCGGCTCTTAATACAACATTTAAAGAATGAGGTAATTATTACTAACTTTTTATTAATTAGGCGAAATTAACAATACTGAAACTTTCGCAAGATGCTTGTTAACAACATACGAGTGGTTTCATTGGCGAAAAAAAGACGATCGACTTTTGAAAAAAAAAAATCGGGGTGCGTTATTATGGGATGCTCGGCATTTTCGTAGATCTACGTCTGGGTAGCGCGAGAAGAGAAACGTAGCTATGTTTTCAGTCATGATTTATTTTTGGGAAAATTGCGGAACCCTGTAGAGCGATGGAGTAATACGCAGGGAGCATATGACGATACGAGAAGTATGATAAGTGTTGGCTGCATCGCAAGCCGACACATTTCTAACCTCTCGTCTCCCTCCCCAAGTGCAGCCCGTTGGTATCTATAGCTATTTTACGTCGTGTTTCTTGAAATTCGGGAAAACAAATCGAAACTCATATTTACACCGAAAAGTCCGTGTCTGACGGTTTTTTGTCTGTCCCTTGTCTCCTTTTGCGTTCGCATGCCAAGATGTCCGTACTACGTTGAAATGTCCCACACTGAAAGGTTCGTGCACCGAAAAGTCCATGCACCGAAAGGATCGCAAATAAACTCCTAGCACCGAAACGTCCTACTCTGAAATGTCCGGATCCCAAATTCCGCTAGTGAACAGGGCCGTATTATGATGGGCTAGAAGGAAAAGTGTCGTGATTGTGCGGGCCAGAGCAATCATTCAAGCCTAGCGAGCTGAGAATAATCAGAATAATCTGTATGAGGGCTATAGCGCCACCTCGCAGTCCCTTACTCCGTCCACCGATAAGCTGTCAGGGCGTGGTAAGCTGAGTGCTCGTCGGTACCAATCTACAGTCGGTCATGCGCCAAGTGAGATCGGGGTTCGGTGATCAGAGACAGGCGATTGATCTGTCCGGCGAGAACGAAGCTTTCACCGGCCCGTTAGCTTTGCGGTATCGCAGATGCGCAGCTGCTCTCTTCGCCGGACAGGAGAAAAAGTGTAGGCGATGTAAGAAGGGCGAGATGAGCTCGGAGTCGATCGCGCAGCGCGGAGCGAGGTTGTGGCGCTGCTGTCAGCCTACGCGGGATACCGTAGGTGATATTGACACCATGGCATGAGGTGTGGGACCGCTCTTGGCCGCTGGGAAAAGCAGGTGACGGTTGCATTCGCTCGTTCTATCCCACCATAGCTGCAATGCTGGATGTTATGTCCCTTACTTGAGGTCAGGGCTGCGTAGAAATTGAATGCGACTAATGCGTCAGCGTTCGGATGGAACTTGTGCTCAATCCGCGAAGGCCCGAGTCTTAGCAGAGCGCTGCCATAATTTGGCGCCCCGCAACGGCTTTCGGTAGGTGACGCAGAAAATCCAGCACTATGGCATCGTTATTTAGGAGACATTGAATTAAATCGAGTAGTTGACGGATCGGAAAATTGAAAAACGACTCGCGTGTTTGTTTTCGTAGTTACACAGTGAAAAGACATCGAAAAAAAACAACGGATGAAGGACAAGAACTGACAGGAAACAGCGCTGACTATCAGTACAATATTTACTAAAAAAAAACATACAACATATTATTTCTGCGCTGAAATAATCGACACTTTCACCCTTTCACGAGAATACAAAACAAACACTTCCGACTTCAAGCGATCCTAATACTACATCCAATAAAAACTGCCTCAATGTCCAGCACGATTGTGGATCATTGCATGGCACATAATACTGCTTTCTTTTTAAAACACCTCAATTATCTCTTTTGTTAGCTGTTAGCCTCAACCACCTCTCTTTTGATACGCTTTAACTATCTCTCGTGAAAGTTGTTCGTAGTTATATTTACTGTTTTAGAGCGAAGCTGCATGTATACCTCTAGCAGCCAAAGAAATTTTCCTGTCGTTAGCATTGTAAGCAAAAAACTCCCGGTAAACAATTGAAGGCAAAACAGCATATCTCCTTTGAAATCGGGCATACAGCATACAGCGCAGTATCCCTTTCAATAAAGAAAACCAGGAAACAAGCGTCAATAAAACAAGCATCAAAACCACATGATGGATGATAAGGCGCGTGTGAACAATAGGAACACCCACCCGCGCGTTCCGGTAAAAATTAGGTTTGCAGCTGCTTCGAAAGGGGTTGACGTCATTCGAAGCCCTCGTGTGAAGTGCAAACCGCATAATGGATGATAACGGCTCCTGCGAACAATGCGAAGCATGTGCCTTCTCCCCGCGTGTGTTTTCGTGTTGGCGTTCTCACGGAAACAAAGGCCAGAAGACTTGAAGGGAAAAGTACAAACACCACGTATACAACATACAGCACAACATTTGTTTCAATAACGAATAAACACAAAACGAGCATCCTAACCATATAATGAATGATAAGGAGCTCCTGAAAACAATTCGAAGCACGTAGCGCTCACCGCACACGTTTCCGTTGATATTACTGTTGCCCAAGCTGCCGCGGCGACGGCAGCTTGCGACGTGAGGAGTGACGTCACTAGCCTTTCATATATAAAAGAAGAACCCGCCTATACCGCGTTTCAGCTTACGTCCGGACGCAGCGGATGCTACGAGCTATGTTATAGCCAATCCCGTTTCGTGGATGTGGCCCGTGATACGCTTTCCGTGCGTCGCTGTGCCCCCTCTCTAAGGTCACGTGACACTCACACGGCCTCCGACTGGCTCCGATGGCTCGTAACATCCGCTGCGCTTAAACGTAAGATGAAACAGAGTATAGCAACTGATTTCATTGTTGCTGCAGCACCGCGATGAATAGGACACGCATAGTTAGGACTCCCGAGGAGCAGCGTGAATACTAGGAGCGGCAAAGGGAAAAGAAACGGCAATACGACCAGCGGCGGCGTGCTGCGACCGGCGGCGGCATTTCGTATGGTGCAGTAGGCAATCGTTGCAGGTGATACCACATCTTCGCCGACCAACCACCTTCACAGCGTGGATTGGAGCCCCAACTTTTCTTTTTCAAAACCAAAGTGGAAGCACATGATTTTTTTTAGACAAATCTAGATTATAATAAAAAATAGGTTCTTCGATTCTACCTTTAATAGTTTTCTGATAGGAAAGTCGGTCGAAGCATCGTGGAAATGGCGAAACCTTATTTTGTCCAACAAAAAGACTACTGTGCGCTAAAATGGAAGGTGTGGCGATCGCGCGGGTGAGATCAGTTCCGCGATTCAACATTGCATAGCGGCGCACAATAGAGGAAAGTCTGTTTCAGGGCTTGAAGAGAAGATGCTAACAAAAATTGTCGGATTGAGCATTGTATTACAATCTGTAGAGGTCTTCTTGAATCTCAAACGAGAACACGACCCCTGAAATATTTTGAAAATATTTCTGTCTTGGAGCGTTTTATTTCGAAGTTAATTTTTAAAGCATTATCTTGTCCTTGTCACTGTGGCGCTGCTGGCAGTCTACAGATGTTTTCATGGCGTTAAAGTGACACCAAGCGAATGCAGCTCCCGGAGTTTCTGTGATGGCCAAAGCGCGGCGCCACTACGTAGGCTTCTTTGTCGTACGTCCATCCACACAAGAGAACTACTGTTCTCTCTCTATTCAACAGGCCCCAGACTCTATGCGGGTATTTGCCGCCACATTTTCGAGCGCTCAAGTTGGATGTGTGCTATTGGTTACCATACTAGTAGTGACCTATTCTTTGTGTACCCTCGTACCTCGCCACGCTCTCCCCATATCCGGTGTGTGGGCCAAAAAAAAAAAAAAGCAAGAGATTACAACGTATAACACGTAAAAAAATATAAGGGAGGTAAAAAAAGAAATTATGATTGAAATGTAAACACTTTCCACCGGCGTGGCGAGAACAAAGCGACATTTCTGGAGAGTTCTGCATTTCAAGATGGCGACGCCCTCACGGAAAACCGTGCTAAAAACAAACACATGAAAAGCGTTCGGCCATTCACGATTGTTACTTTTTTCAAGGACGTTTAAATAGGGCAGGACCCGGCATGACGTCATACCCAGCGACGCCGGAAGAACAACCCAATCCCAGACTGGCCCGCGCACCGACGCTCTCTCATCCAAACTAAATTCAACCATGCTCCCATCGTCTGCTCTCCGCTCGGTCGTTAGGCTTAGGCTACGTCTGCTCCGTGCCTGCGGTCTGCTTCGTCTGCTCGCTGTCGCGGCTGGCTTTCGATTCGATCGGCGCACCAAAGATGTTTCGATGCGAACCCGAATACTCATCACGGCGGAGTGAAACCAACATCTTCTCGAAGCAGAATTTGTACGGCTTTCTCAACCCGCGATGCCCTTCTCAGCACGACACACACCACAGCGCCTTCTCAGCGCTCGTGCCTACGATCCTTCTCAGCGTTCGTGCCTACGATGACTGACTCGCGATCGCTTTCCAAAGCCGCGCTACGACGACTCGTTCGAGACGACGCTCCAGGCGCGGTCGCGCGGTGTCGAGAGCGTCCGCTGCACGCCGACTTCCTGGTCCTACTGGTCAGGCAAGTGTTGGGCTCGAAATCTCGCCTGTTCGACACCGATTCAGTCGGTGCGTCGTCTAGAGCGTCTCAACTCTAGTCACTTACTTTCTGCTGGGCAACCAGGCGTTCGTTTATAATAATCTCATCCAATTCCGACCATACCGGTTTAAAAGTCTTCCGTTAAGCGCTGTTTCAAATAACAGTGGGTGCCGCCATTACTTTCGGTGCATACAATTGCGTTGCCACGGAAATGCCATGGCAACGAGGTTGTTTGCACGTTGGTTTGCACCGAAATTAATGGCGGCGCCCACTCACTAGGCTTCCCATTGGTCAAGAAATGTTCGTCGCGGCTCGTAGCCACGCCTACTTCCGTTACACTTCGCTCCATGCATTGGGGATCGGGACGTCACCTCCTGCCCATTATAACCTCCTTGCTTTTTTCTGTAGCTCTTTCAACAATCGCGCGCCTCGCTCGCGCGGTGCGCGCGGCGCGTTTCGCTCGGTAAAGTTTTGAGCGCGTGTTAGCGGGAAAGTTTGTTTTTCTTTGAAGACCGAGTTTGTCGCTATGGCAATGCCTCACTCTTACGGAAGGTACTGCTCTGCGAGATGGTGCAATAATCCAACGGAGAACTCGGAATACAGACACTTCCGGTTTTCTACAGACGACAGGTAAGCCTCTAAGGTTTTGTGATTTCGGAGTCGGAAATGCAAGCATAAAATATATACTTTGCAATCATTCCCGACAGAGCAGTCAAATGGATCACGTACGCGAACCGACGCTTTGCCCATGAGCAAGCTGCACGAGCGCCGGCTGTGCAGCGCGCACTTCAGGAATACAGCATTTGCGAGCCACAGGAGGATACGTTTGCGGCCGAATGCATGTCCTTTGGTTCAAGTAACCGACCCAAGACTGCAAGAGCTTGTTCCTCCAGGTGTGCTTGTCTCAGTACAATATTCAGTTAGTTTCATATTTGGTTTGGAGATGATCTGTTGTTATATCATTCAGAATTGTTATGTGGAGCTGCGACTCACCTGCCAGCCCCAGCTCTGGTAAATAATATTTCATATTAGTTTCTGCACTATAATTATCAAGCTAGGAACGGCCTTTTTTGTACTAATCTGCTCAAATCTGTTGGCATCAATTCAGTATAAATTCATTGACTTTTTTTAGTTCGCCCGTCCTCACCATCGCCAACTGCCGCCTCTTTGCAGGGGGAGACGCAGGTGGATCCCCACTCTGGTGAGGAACTGAGCTTGTACGTGACGCTTTTTTCTAGCACATGAAAGCAATATGAAACGCGCAACGTCCGTTTACTGTCTCTATTAGCCAACTCTTGATACTATTAGCGCCATATTCCGTTTAGTGAACTCACAAGATGCATTCATCCCATTTTTTCAGCTCGCCCGTCCTCACCACCGCCAACTGCCTCCACTTTGCAGCAGGAGGCACAGGTGGAGCCCCACCTTGGTGAGGAACTGAGCTTGTACTGACGGTTTTTCTAGACACGAAAGCAATATGGAACGCTCAGCGTCCTTTTACTGGCTCTATTAGGCAACTCTTGAAATTTGTGGCACCACTTTCAGCTTCAGCTGAAGCTTAATGTGATTTCAATTTCTGAGTAATTTCTCTCTCCAACAGATATCACTGTAGAGATACCAATGGGAGCTGCAGCCTCATCGAGGTCCACGGCTGGCACGATGGCAACCCCAAAGAGACAAGGTGGCAGGCCAAGGAAGAGTACTCACCCCGCACGAAACGTACATTAGATAACCTAGAAAATCCCAAAACCGTTTGCGCAAAAACCTCTTGAAGGCATCACAAACTATACAAACTTTTTTATTGATTTTTCGAATCTGACACGACCTCGAGTCATCCAGGGCGCATCAAAATTTTTATTCAAAGGGGCACTAGACCTTTTGAAGGCGCAGCTGTACTTGCAGCCAATGAACAAGTTCGGACGAAGATGTCCTGACGAATTTAAACCATTTGCCCTTAACCTTGCTTTCACAGCCCTGGGGCTCAAAGGTACCTCGTCAAGTACCTGAGCTTGCCATTGGTTCGATTTCTCCGAGAACTGGCTGTCACAGATTGCCATACACCCTGGGCTTGCCCCAACCTCGTCATGAGTGTTGTTGACAAAATTCACGATTGGCATCTTAAAGATCGTGCATGTATTCTGATGTTCGACGAACTCGTTCTAAAGAAAATCTCTTCTATGACACTAACTTGGATATGATGCATGGCTTTGCAGACAGCGGTAAGGAAACAACCCGTCATGTGGCAAATTCAGGCTTGGTTATGATGCTGGCGGGTATTTCTATGCCCTAGGTGGAACCATTGGCTTTCACTCTTTCAAAATACAACACAATACAATACAATAAACTTTATTTTTCCAGAAGTACTATCAAAGTCAAAAGCATCCCCAGAATGTCTCCAGGATCTGTTGACAGACGTTATTCAAGTCTTAGTTCCGGCGGGATCTTTGTGAAAGCTGTCGTGTGTGCGACCGAGGCCAGCAACTGCACTCTTGCACGCCGACTGGGAATCACACCAGATCATCCCTTCTCCCTTGTCGGTGACACCCAGGTCTACTTTCTTGACACCCCTTATATGCTCAGTACAGGTAACAATCTGCGCAAGCATGACCTACAGATTGCCAGCAAATTGATCAGATGGAAATACATTATGGGCTTCCACAAAAACAAGCCACCCTCTTCAATTACGGTTGACAAAAACACTTACCGACAAGCACATTTATAAGACTCCATTCGGAATTATGAAAGTTCAATTTGCTTCGCAAGTTTTTAGTGCACACACTTTCTGTTCCCTTGCAACCCTCCTTTATCTGAATGAGCTGCCCTTTGAGGCTCAGGCCACATGTGATTTCCTAGCTTATTGACCAAATTTTTGATTCACTGAATAGCTCACCTCTGGAATGCGGTGAACGAAAAATGAGATTCGCTCTAAGCTCTTCATCGGGAGATATTAATTTCCTAAGGGAGAAAAGCTCATGTATTGCGAAGTCCACTCAAGAAAAAATGGAGGAAAAAGGTAGCAACGGCGCGTCTTCCTCCCTTCTACTGGCGCGCCCCCAAGCGGACACGAGAAGAAGGGAGGAACGAAACGTTTTTCTCCTTCTCCAGGCAGACGGGAGAAAGCTTTCGCCCTCCTGACTTATATTCTTTCGGTTTCGTTTTTCGAGCACGTCGCACACGTTGTTTAAGAAAAGTTGTTGAGTTGATTGAGCTTCAGCGGCAACGAAGGCCACCGTTAATTCCGTCTTCTAGTCCAAACGTGCAGAACATTTCGGTTGCATTGATGTTTTTATCACTAATTTTATCAAACGAGCAAACGAAGCCGCTAAAAACAGCGAAGTTCCGGAGCAGTGCCAGCAGAGCTACGTACACTGGGTAAGATCGCCGTCTCGCTGGATCTGGCGCTTAGGGGTGTCGCGAACTTTTGTCGAACCGGATTTTTAGGTCGAACTCTCGGGGTTCGACTGGGTCGAACTGGTTCGACGAACCTTCGAACTTTTCACCAGATTCGACCGGTTCGACTTTGTGGACAGTGTGGCCAGACCTTGATACAAGCATGTCTAGGTTTGGAGAATTTTTTTTATGCAAAGGGTTATTTTAATTTTGTGAACAGCTGCAATTAAAAGAAACCGATTCTAATCACTGAAGAAGTTAATAACTTAATGTTTTGTACTGTATTAACTGAAATAACCAATCAGCGCTGCCCTTAATTCATCCCTTAGCCATCACCATCCAATCCGAAGCCAACTGGCCAGCCTGTCGCGCATGCGCACATGAGTCGAACCTCAATACAAGGTTCGTCGAATTTTCCACTAAAAGTTCGAAAAGTCGAACCTGGTCGAACTCGAACCTCGGCCGGTTCGCGACACCCTAGTCTCGCCGTCTCCGGATTGCGGAACCCACCCTGCCCACCCCACGCCAGCCCGCGCGGAACTACAGTAGCGGAACCACGCGGATCTGTGTCGACGTTTTCGACGTTATGGAAATCGCAGGAACTGCGTCCAAGACCGGCAGGTTTTGCTGCTGGCTGCCTGGGTGCCTTCCGTGCTGAGTTCGGTTCTGTTTTCCGATGCCGAGTGCCAACCGGCAATCAACGTGGCTTTGTATTTCTGCGTGTCAGCAACATAGCAGCAACATCGTGATGGCAGTGTTGTGCGTTGTGAACAGAAGACTGGAATTATCGCCGATGTGACCGTGTGTTCGCGTATCAGTGGTGTAACAACAATATGAGATGACGTAAACTGTCGGGCATTGATGCCGCTGGCCGAGCCGTGATCGGAGGGGGCGGGGTGTCGCAGGTTGACATTCCGCTTTACATTAAAGAGTTTAAGACCACTTGAGGGATTAGGTGCAATCGGTCGACGTGCGGATAGTCATGTTGGAACGCTGGTCTGAACAGTAAGCTCCTATCGTACTGTGGCCAATGTGACTGTCGGTTGTCTCCTCCCCGAGAGCGATTGCGCTCTGTGGAAAGGACTGAAAAGTACGAAATTATGACGGAAAGCACGTATATATACGTACAGTGTGGAATTTCAGCATTAAAAAGAATAGGTAAAATCGAAAAAGAAAAAAGCTACCCTTTATTTTGCTGGTTAAATATACTACAGTTCCTGGAGAAACTGCCCTCCAAGTGGCGCGCTGGGATGAGCGCTAGAAGTTTTCGAGCTCGCCACGGTGTAGCTCCGTACACTTAGCACCTGCCGCAAGTCGCGGCTTTGACTGCATTCAAGTTGATCGAAAAGCGATTTCTCTGCCCGTGAAGCATCACTTCCAGCTGAGTGAATATCCGCTCTACAGAGATTAATTCAAGACGGCAATTGAAGCCGTGCGCGAACAGCACAAATAGAAAAACAAACTACAATAGAAATACCGGCTACGACGTGCCGTGTGGGGAAACAAACTCATGGCTTCGAGCCGCATTGGAGCGGCTTGATTTATTGGCTTTCAAATAATTACGGCATGATCGAGCGTTTACTTCTTAATAAGAGATTCATCCCCTGAGCCATTCGAAATATTCTCAGTGGTATTACATTGCTGGGAAAAGATCAACATGCTGGGAATATTTTTTATTGCTTATGGAGTCACCGAAAAATTCCGTACGTTCAAAACGACCAGTATAAAAGCCAGAAACGCACAGCTCGGGTGTAGTGTTCGGGTTAGTGTGCCGTTGTGTTGACATTTGTATGTGCCATGTGTGTGTATGTTACTGTATGTTCACCTGATGCTTGCAGTATCCGTAATGTGTGTATACACGAACTCATCTCTGTTACGTCACGGCGCGGTGGTGGCGCGTCGGTCGCACTTCCGGTCTGGGGCTGTGGGCGGAAGGCCCCATGTGAGGCGTGTATTCGTGCGTTGTTTTGAAAGGAACCTGACGAAAACATGCCTTTTCGTCAAACCGCCGCGACTGGGGCTGTGCCGAAAGAGTCGAGAAAGGTTTGAAGATCAGTTTTCATGTTCTCGGTTCGTCCGAGAACATGAATATGTGGTAAACCAGCCGCCGCCGGACCACAATTGCTTGGGCGGGAAGCACTTTGGGTTGAATTCATGGATACTTGCGGTCATCAGATTTATTTGTTTTGTTCCAACATGAACGCCGGAAAACCCTCAAGTTGTACGGCCCACCGGCGGACTACGTTCAGTGCGTCTTGAAGTTCGAACGGCCGTCTGATCGTTCGAACTGTCGTCTGCTCTTTCAAACGCGTCTGCTTGTCGTCTGCTCTCTTAGACGACACCGGCCCGTAGACCAAATGTTGGCCCGGTACTTGCGTTAGAAGTAAGTGCAGGCCTCAAAAGACTTAAGTTTGAAGGTTGGTAAGCAGGCTCGACGTAAACAGTAGATACAAGGAGATGTTGATTATTGTTACCAGCGGCCATCACCGACAATTGTTATGCCTGATTCACTTCGTCCGATTCTGCTTGCCGGTTTTCAGTATCGACGTCGACCATCTCAGCTGCGGTTCACGCTTTTGCAGCCCGAGCGACGTCGCGACTGAAAATTGCGAGCGAAATCTCATCATGTGAATCAGGCTTTAGCGTACATTCTGCGGCGTCCACGCGGAATGAATCGCCGCATGTCAGATTATTCACGCGAAGTTTTGCGGTGTAACGAGCTTCGTTGATTTCGCTGACGCCGCTCATGTAGTCAGACATTGTCAGGAAGACGTAAAATCAACAATTCGAACGCGACAAAGGGCAGGGGGACTCACACCAACGCCGACAACATCGCATTTCAATGGTTTGTTTATGGGCGACGGCGAGCTTGTTGCCCACACCCCATCGCGCATGCGCGGCGCCGGTGGCGTCCGCTAGGGGCGCTGCGGGCGCTCCGGTTTGTTTGTAAACATGAGCTGGTGTATACACCAACTCATGTTTACAAACAAACCGGAGCGCCCGGAGCGCCCCTAGCGGACGCCACCGGCGCCGCGCATGCGCGATGGGGTGTGGGCAACAAGCTCGCCGTCGCCCATAAACAAACCATTGAAATGCGATGTTATCGGCGTCGGTGTGAGTCCCCCTGCCCTTTATCGCTTTCGAATTGTTGATTTTACGTCTTCCTGACAGTGTCTGACTACATGAGCGGCGTCAGCGAAATCAACGAAGCTCGTTACACCGCAAAACTTCGCGTGAATAATCTCACATGCGGCGATTCATTCCGCGTGGACGCCGCAGAATGTACGCTAAAGCCTGATTCACATGATGAGATTTCGTTGGCAATTTTCAGTCGCGACGTCGCTCGGGCTGCAAAAGCGTGAACCGCAGCTGAGATGGTCGACGTCGATACTGAAAATCGCAAGCAGAATCGGACGAAGTGAATCAGGCATAACAAGTCGGTGATGGCCGCTGGTAACAATAATCAACATCTCCTTGTATCTACTGTTTACGTCGAGCCTGCTTACCAACCTTCAAACTTAAGTCTTTTGAGGCCTGCACTTACTTCTTAACGCAAGTACCGGACCAACATTTGGTCTACGGGCCGGTGTCGTCTAAAAGAGCAGACGACAAGCAGAAGCGTTTGAAAGAGCAGACGACAGTTCGAACGATCAGACGGCCGTTCGAACTTCAAGACGCACTGAACGTAGTCCGCAGGTGGGCCGTACAACTTGAGGATTTTCCGGCGTTCATGTTGGAACAAAACAAATAAATCTGATGACCACAAGTATCCGTGAATTCAACCCAAAGTGCTTCCCGCCCAAGCAATCGTGGTCCGGCGGCGGCTGGTTTACCACATATCCATGTTCTCGGACGAACCGAGAACATGAAAGCTGATCTTCAAACCTTTCTCGACTCTTTTGGCACAGCCCCAGTCGCGGCGGTTTGACGAAAAGGCATGTTTTCGTCAGGTTCCTTTCCAGAAAACAACGCAGAGCACGCCTCCGAGCAGAGCCTTCCGCCTAGCAACCCAGGCCAGAAGTACGACGCCGCCGCACCGTTGACCTGGCTGGTGAATGGTTCAATCTCCTTCATTCGGCACGCCAGGTTCCGAGACGCGGCCGATGCTGAAAGCGCAGGCGTGTGCCCCTGAACAGTGCCTCTACTGCACGAGCGCGTGCTTGGCAGGGACGCTGGAAGCCCGGAAGCTCGCGCTTGTAGCATCGGCTGCGTCTGGACCAAAGCTGAAGACGAGGCCGCAGTGAAGGATCCCGAAAGCGCAAAGGACCAGCGCTCAGCAGGGGCTCTTACAAGATGTTTTTTGTGGGACATGGGTGCTGGCGGTACCTGGCGCCGCCTGGCTATGCTGGTTGCGAGTTACTGTGTTTTTGACCCTGCCATCCCCGGCGGCAAGCGATTCAAGCCCTCTTTCACGCTACGTGGTGAAGCAGCGGCTTCAGGTTTGTTTTTGAGAGCTGGCTTTTGGTTTGCGCGGATTGGTTTGCCATTCCTCCGTGGTGTGCGGTTGGCGAAAGAATTGTGACTCAGGTTAAGACGTGAAGTGCGCGAAGTAACTGGTTCTCGGTTGTCTCCGTTTAACATCGCAGTGCTGGGGACGAGAGGGCCCAAGTAGCTGCTTTCGAAACGCAAGTTTCTGTACCTGCAGAGGGGACCTGGCTTCGGAAATAAAGCAGTTCGCGGAAAAGCTCGTGTTATGCTTTTATTTGCTGCTCCTTTCGTCCCGTACGAGAGACGTAGCGTCCTCGTTAAGCGTATTGAGCTCAGTTTGCTCGATTCAGGGCCGCCATAATGAGATGCACGAGCGACCGGGAGGAACTAGCCCCGCTCCCCCTGCTTCAGGGACGAAGGTTTTCTCCCTTTCTTAGTAAGGAACATAGGTTGCAAGACCGTTCACTCCTTTAAGGGAGGACTATCCGTACCCTTCTTTTTTCTAAGAGTGTGGCAGTTCCTGTCACCACGACGGCCCACAAAGTAAGGGGATGTGCGCCATTACCACGTGCCGTCTTCTTACTGTGGGAAGACACTCGAGCGGCGAACTTTGACACGATCACTTACCTTGCAGACAAGCTCGGCCAGGACCCGCTGGAAAACTTGTTCGGGGATGGTGCGACGCTGTTGGCAAGAAGGTGGTGGCGGCGGCGGAAGAATGGCGGCGGCGGCAGAAGAAGAGGCATGGCACCGTAAGCTGAAACGTGGTGGCGGCAGAAACGAGGCGGAAGAGAAGAAGAAGAAGGGCGGAAGAGGAAGTGGAAGAAGAGAAGGGGGCGGCGGCAAGAAGAAGGGGGGGGGCAAGCGGGAGGCGGAAGGGGGGGGGGGGGGGGGGGGGGGGGGGGGAGGCGGAAGGTGGAAGGGGAGGGTG